>RJWM01005154.1:0-94302 GCA_004363535.1 Dasyprocta punctata | reverse complement strand
TCAATTCTGGTGGTTTTAATTTCAGACATAAACAGATGTAAAATTTTCTTGCTAAAAGCTTTTCACTCTGTTTAAGGTCGAATTTATGACATAGGAAGAAAAAAACAGAATGCCTTCTTACAATGACAGTGATTAGGAAATAAATAGTTAAGGCATCAGTCTTATGAGTTTCACGGTGAGCAGTGGCTTCATTAGTTTCGAAACTGCCCTATGATAAAATATATTTTCATTAACTTTGTTCATTTTAAACATTGTTTTGATTGAAGCATATTCTTGAGGGATACTGAATGTTATATCTGCTAACTAGCAGCTTGAGTTTGGAAGCAATTTCATTTGAGCAAAACCTACTATATAACAACTTTCCTTGAGTGGTCTACATGCTGCATATTAAGGTTCAGAATTTTATTTCTTGAGAATAGAAAGCTGGTGGGCTTACCTGGAGATTCTGTGTGAGAGGCATTTTAGAAACTACACTGGCAAGCACACATTTGAATCTTACAGATTGTACATCACCCTAATGAATACAGAAGGGATAATGTGATATGCCTCATCTTTAGAGACTTGGATTCCAATGGTAGAACAGAGTAGAGGGAAAAATAAGTGTGTTGATGTATAAATTTTCATTGTGCATCACAAGGTCACTATGAAATCTGACACCATTTGAAAGATATTGCTGGTATCTGTCTCATAAAGGGTGAAGATGCGGTGGGGACTGCAGAATGAATGTATATTTGACATACATCGGCAAAGCTTTTGCAGTGTGTGTTTGCATGAAATTGTTGAATCCATTAAGAACAAACCTTTAGGGAAATGTGCTTAGCAAAATATCCACAAACAAAGCTCTATGGAATTAGTAAGTGTGATAAACAGGTACTCGTGCTGGCAGAATGTCGGTTACACTGGAGAGACTGTGAATTTGCTGTCTACATGGATATAGGTTGTAAACATCCCTCTGTAGCCCAATTCTGCACTCCTCCACAGCAAAAAACTAGCTAATAGAATAGGGACTATGTGTTCACTCTTTAGAATTTAGCAAAGTCTGGGGCCAGTAACATGTTTTAGAAAGTTACAAAATGCTCAATAAACTGATGTTGACACATTTAAAAACCTTCACTAGAGTGCACTTAAAAGTGCGTGAATAATGTTTAAGGAATCAAAAATTTTGGAATGTTTAGCCTCTATTATTTAAAACAGTGGTCTTGCTAACTTAGTGTACACTTAGCAAGTATGGATTGACTGTTACTACTTGGAGAAACAGAGACAAATGTAGGCCGTTTGCACCCACCAAGAGCTCAGAATTAGCTGAAGCAGGTAGACAAGTCAACCAACAGTTTCATGACTTAAATTGGTATATCTGAATTTAGGACAAGTTGTTAAACAAAGGTATTTAGCTCAGTCTAAGAAGTGGAAGAATAGAGATGGTAATATAAAGTTGAATTATGAAACATAAGTAACAGTAAGGCTGTGATGGCACATGGGATTATAAATTAAAAGACATTTGGATATGAGAAAACGTGTAGCTTTACAATGAAAGAACATAGGAACAGGTTAGTATTCCTAGCAGATGCAGGGTTTGAAAAGCAGAGGCTCAGAAACCAAAGCTGGCATTAAGTCCTGGTTTTGTTCAACGAGTATTTGGTGGTCTTTGTATTTATTTAACTTCTAAATAGCATTCCTTCATCAGTAAAATGTGGTTAATAATGCATTCTAAGTTTGTTATAACAATAGGTTGAGACCTGGTAGAGTACAGGGATTCAATAAATAGAATTTGAAGAGGCTATGCTAATCAATAATGATCTTGCCAAAGTCTGAAAGTGAAATTACTCCAGGAACATTGAAGATTCTGTTGTCTGGATTTCACTATTGAAGATTCTGATTTTACTGAATATAATATTGTCTATATATCAAACTAAGGGGGAATACCGAGAAATCTTGGAAATAAGGCACGAAAAAGGAAAAAAATAGGAAAATGTGATAATCACCAGGTGAAAGCTATGTGAGACTGTAAGGATATACTAAGGAGTATGTTTCATTTACTACAGGAATAGGAAGATTGCCACTGATAGATTTGGTTGAAAAAGCTTTCGAGGCTTCATCTGTGCTAAAGTTGTTGACTTTTGGTGAGCTAAATGGCATAAGTAGGGTTTTGGCATTCTAGAAGTCTATTCTAATTTGGAGTACAACAATTATGGTATGAAAACTTGTAAGTTTTGTTTCCTCACAGTGTGATGGAAGGAGCATGAAAGAGTTGATAAGGAAATCTGATTTTGAGAATAAAGATACCCACAGCTTTTTAAAGTGCCATAGTTTAGTTTAATTAACACATATCTCAAAAGAGACAGAAGCCCTGCTTGGAAAATATGAACTATGGTGAAGGCAATCCTGCCTATGCTTTTAACCAGAGGTTTGATGACTAGCAATGGTATTTTAACTATTGTTTGTTAGGATGAAAAGTAAGTGGATGAATGACAGCAGAAATAAATTATGTATCTATGTATATAATTATATATGTAATTATATATACAGTTATATATAATATGCAATAATATATAATATATCATAATATCATAATATATAAATATATCATAATATTTAATTATATTATATATAATAATATATCTAGTGTGTATATATATATCTAGTGTGTATATATATATATATACTAGAGTGACGTGTTATGTTTAAATCTTAAAACAATTTATACTCTTTCATTTTCTTTTTTCCTGATCTAACATAAGGAAGTCCTGGTATTGTATCTTCACTCCCAGGAATGGAGTTGCAGGGGGAAAAAAATTCTCTGATCCTGAAAACTAAAGGAGAAACAAAGTAAAATTCCTTTTAATAGATTGATTCCTACAGTCTAGAGTTTTATTTTTTACATGAAGAACAACTATGATGATAGTTTGGTTATATACATAAGGGACAAAATGTTTCCCTTGTGTGATGGATATCTGGAACCTTTGGAAAAATGAATCACTGTTTTTCCTGAGAAAACGCTTCAGGCTAATTGGGAAATAATTAACTACACTTCTTTTCTCCCAATGAAAGTGCTTCAATAATTAGAAATATTTGCCAAAGAAATACAGAATTGCTCAAATATTTCTCACCTAAAATCATCCCCATTACTTTATCCTGTCCTTGGGGTAGATAGTAAAATTGTATCAGCTTCAAAAAAGACTTAAAAAGATTTTTACTTCAGTGCCATGCTAAGCAACATTTGTAAAGTATTTTAGGAACAGAAATTAAGGACCAGACTATAATTAGAGTATGCAAGAATAATCATTGGTGATATATATATATATATATATATATACATATATATATATATATATAAATACTTTGCTTCACAAACTTCTCACACACTTGCAAACTTGTCCATGACTGCTGTTTTTATTTTTAAAGTCAGTATTTACCCAAGATCCCACTGAAACATGACATTGGCTCTAACAATGCAAATGGACTGGGGTTTTTGGTGGTGGTGGTGTTTAATCGAGGAAATATTTTCATGTACACAAATTCAGTAATCACTTTTCAGTTCCCATCTTACTTGACTTCTCATCAGCATTTGATGTAGATAATAGTGATTTTCTTTGTTGCTATCCACTAGAAAAGAATGCCAGTAATACACCTGTAGCAGAATAGAATTGGAATTTCAGGTACATGATACCATAAAGGAGACATGCTCCTTAGGGAATCTTAAGAGGGTGTTAAGATGGCTATGTGCTTGTGCTAGGCGATGTGGGAGAGTTCTCGCAAACACATCAGGACTTGGCGTCTTCAGAAAGCTGTTGAATTCAATTTGTACTTAATATGGTGGAAGGAAGTGAATGACTCAAAGATACAACTGATGAAGAAGCAGCAGCCGGTCATGTTTGTAGACAGTGCAGAAATATGGTAATATTTTCAGTTTTGTGGTGTTCTTGTTCTAAAGTCTATGTCCAGACCTAATGAGAGTGTCTTCCTGTTTCTGGCTCACTTCATCGCAGTTGCATTGTAACCTTATTTTTATTTGTGTGCTGTGAAATTGTTCATATTCATCAGGAAAGTACAGCAGCCTAGCTCTTGTGTCAAGCCAGTTCACTGCTCTGCCAGGGATGCCTTTTTTTTTTTTTTTTTAATGTCTTTACTTGCTCCTGTCATATTTGATCTTTAACTCTTATAGCTTTCACACCTTATTGGTAAATCATTTTCTGCATTTTTCTACTTGTTTTTTCCTATACAAATTCACTCATTTTTCTGACTTTAATCATTACCTGATTTCTGGTCAGACATGCTCTTCTCTGTCCTAAAATGTAGGATGGCATACCTGTGATGGGCAGGCCACTCAGCAAGCATATTTTTCTTTTGCACAGAGCGTAAAATGGTTTCTAAGTATTTAAATAATTAATAAAAAAATCAAAGAGGAATTTTTTCATGACAAGTGAAAATTATGTGGAGGTCAGATTACATGTCTATACTAAAAGTTGCACTGGAATCCAGGCATGCCCATTTGTTTACATGTTGTCAATGGCTGCTTTCTTGTACCAAGAACAGTACTAAGCATTTGTAACAGAGACAGTGGCCCACAAGGCCAAGAATATTTACCATCTCACTCTTTACAGAAAATGGTTGCTAAACCCACTCTGCCAAAAATTAATATTTAACTGTTTCATTTAAATATTTAATCATATTAAAATATTATTCCATTTCATGCAATATATATTTCCCTTTCCTACTTTTAGCTATCTTAAAATGTGGGGCCATTGTTCACCTAGTTTTTCAAACCAGAGAACAAGGATAAGCCTTCATTTTTATTGTATATATTTTCAGTACATAATGTGATCTATGTATATGTGTGTGTGTGTGTGTGTGTCTGTGTGTGTGTGTGTATTTAAATGTACAGCTATCACCTATTTTTTTTTTTTTTTGGTTTTAAGAACATCTAAAATCTGAGTTTTTCAAAGCAATTTTCAAGTTTCCAGGATATCATTAACCTTAGTTGTCATGCTGTTCAATAAATCTCCAGAACCAATTTTTCATGTCTAACGAAGTTTTACTCTTGACCAACGCATCCCATTTTCTCCTCCTACAAACCTGTCTGCTAGGCAAGAGTTCTATTACTGAGCTAAGTCCCCAGTAAACCGTGTGTGTCCAATTCCCTATGATTCTAAGTTTGGCTCTTTTAGACTCCACATGTTAGTGAGATTATACAGTATTTCTGGATCTGGTTTATTTCACTAATATAATGCCCTCCAGGTTCATTCAAGTTCTTGCAAATTACAGAATTTCCTTTTTTTTTAAAGGCAGAATAATATTCATGTATATAAATATGTAGTGTTTTATTTATTCATGCATCACTTAAGAAACACTTAGGTTGTTTTTCCATCTTGGCTTCTGTGAATAAGGATGAAATAAAAATGGAAGTATGGATATCTTTTCATACTCTGATATCATTTTTTTAATACGCCCCATAGTAGATGTGGTGGATTGAAAACTGGTAAGCAACTTGTAACACCCGGTTGAACTGAATCAATGTGTTTGCTCGATGTGGAAGGCCCAGCTCAGGTTTGTTGCCAACAGCATGAAAAGAGAACTGGAAGGGAAGATGGTGTGCCGTTGGTTCTCCCGGAGAAGCTTGCTACGCTGGTTTTCCTGATATGAACTCCACCATTCTCAACACTGGAGGAGCTCTGGTCTTCGCTGTCATTAAGGATGGTTGCAGTTCACTTTGGAGGAACCCTGGTCCTTACTTGGAGAGTTGCTTATTAGCTCCAGTACAGATACCTCAGCCTGCTGGTACAGATCCTTCATCCCACTAGCACAAACATTTTAGCATCCACCACAGATCTTTGGGGTTTTCCAGTGCAGATCCTTGAAACAGGTTTGCACGAGACATTGCCTTGGATGCTAGGCTGCCTGTTGGACTAATGGAGGACATTGCCATGGGCTCTAGGTCTTCAGCTGGTCTCCTGCAGGACATTGCCATAGGATCCAGGGCCAGCTGAATTTTTTGAGTCTCTAGTGAGTGGACGGATCTCTCACACTCTTGAATTTGACTCCTTGGATGATTATTATTTAATAATCTCATAAATTATGTGTCCTGTATAAAATCTTTTCCCTTATAAACCCTGACTACAACAGGACAATTGCTGGATCCTATGATACTTTTATTTTTTATTTGGGGGGATTCTCTATACTGTTTTTCACAATGGCTATATTAGTATACATTCATAGCCACTGTGTACAAGACTTCCCTTTTCATTGTATCCTTGATAATTCTTATCTTTGGCCTTTTTTTTTAATAAGTGTCGTTCTAACAGGTAGGTGATATCTATTGAGGCTTAAATTTGCGTTTTCTTAATGGTTGAGCATTTTTTTAATATACCTGTTGTTCTTTGAATGTTATTTTTATGGAAGTGTCTCTTGCATCCATAGTTATTTTATTTTCTCTACTCCATAATTCTTTTCCTTTTGTAAATTTCACTGTTTCTATTTTCTAACTGTATCTCAAATCAGTCTCCCATCTTTTGCAATTATTCTACATCAACAACCACCACCTCATGTTTGATTAATTCAGACAATCGCAACAGTGTTCGTCTCTGTGACCATATATGGCTCCCTAACTCAGGATTCTTTCTATCATAACATTTGCCCATGTTCTTTGTAGAAATTACCATTTGAATATATATCACATTATACTTAGCTCCACATCTATTGGACAGACAATTTTGCTCTGGGAAGAAAGAGATGATGCTGTTTTTATCCTCATTTTAAAAATTAGGTCTCAATTAGCTTTTGTTTGTGGTCATAGTTAAGGTTTTCCCTCTTGTCAAAAAAAGTAAATAATTCACAGAAATCAGTCTGGTGACTCAAGAGTTATCTCAAAGCGCATAATCACTTACTTATAACTTTTGTCAATCATCAGTATGCTTCATTTTATACAAGGAGTAATTTTCTAACTATATTACTGTAGATTTTAAGTAAGAATTTAGAAACATTCCAAGATGCTACAGAGATGAGACTATACAATAACAATATACACATTATTTCTGTGTTAAGTAACTGGGAGAAACTGCTGAAAAGAGTGAATTCAGTTTTATGTAGAACATTCATGGTAAGGTGGTCACAAGATATGTGATGTCATGTCAGGATGTATTTGATAAAGTAATAGAAAAAGAAGGCAAACTATTTGGTTTTATGGATAAATTGGCTGATGGAAAAGAAGTAGTGATTTTGACGCTGAAAGAGATGGAAACAAAGGAATGACAGACAAAGAATCAAATAGTACCAGGCAAGGATAAGAGAATGTTCCATTTGTAACTGGCAGAAAAGAAAGTCACTGAAGTGCAAGAAAAATTAAATTTAGCAGACACTGAGGAAAACATCAGAACCATGTCCCTTAGAAATCTATGTGTTTTTCCCTAGTTTTTGACTAATAATTTGGAATTGAAAAATAATTTTACGCATTTATATGATATGACCCCTAAGATCCTGTGTTATTGTGAGTGAAGTGAGGC
Source organism: Dasyprocta punctata (assembly GCA_004363535.1). NCBI lineage: Eukaryota > Metazoa > Chordata > Mammalia > Rodentia > Dasyproctidae > Dasyprocta > Dasyprocta punctata. The sequence goes on along the minus strand of RJWM01005154.1, from coordinate 86,806 downwards.
AGGTGGTTCCAATCCCATTTCTCAGATTAGGAAGCAGAAGTGCAGTTCCAAGGGTCACACAGCAGGTAAATAACATACGGGAGAACAGAAGTGTTCTGACTCCTACGTTTTTGTACTTTGCACTACACCATGTTGAAAGTGTGTAACTAATCTCTAAACAGGAGGAGGTTGAAATCTGCTGTGAGAAGGGGAAACATTTTTAAGAAGAGGATCCAAAAGTGGTCTCTTTCCCACCCACTCACTTAAACTATTACCACAGCCTAAATGAATTCTAGTAAATCAAGAGCACAGAAAGAGATGAAAGTCATAAAGGCGCACGAGTAGAATTTATTTATTTTTTAGGTTATTGTACTTATAATTTCTGCCAAATGTTGCAGATGTAATAGTTAACAGAAGTAGTCATTAGCCCAGCACTTGCAAAGCAAGTTTGCTAGTAGTAAAGGTAGACTTTTTATCCAATGACAAAGTTTAGTGTTTGAATACAAACTGAAACAGGGAGTCAGAGTTCAGACCGGTCTGAAAGAATTCTACATGGATCTCACCGAGCCTATAAAGCCGGAGATACTGCAGTTCCCTAAAAAGATAACAGGTGGTCTAAATTCTAAGACAGAAACTTCAGAGACATATCTGAGCAAGTGTTAGCCAGGGGGCTTTCTAGGAAAGCACTTACATGAGGAAGTGAAAGAATTCAATATGGTCAGAAAAGTTTTGTAGTTTGTTCAGGTTCTTGTGCCCTATGGCTTCTATATATTTTTTTTAATGTGACATAAATTGTCGTAAAATATTACTTAGAGAGAGAGAGAGAGGAGAGGGGGAGAAAGATATGAAGGTAGGTATTCTTGAAAAGCTCTAGTCATGTTTTGTGTATAATTGTCTGGTGAAAATAGCACATTTCTGTACTTCCCAATGTGGTGGTCATTAGCCACATGTGGTTACCAAGCTCTTAGAGTGTGGGTAGTACAACCAAGAATTAAATTCATTTGACTTTACTTACTTTTAACTTGAACACCTACATGTGGCCGTAGCAACTGTACCTTGCCATTTCAGTGAAACTCAGGAAGAAGTTTTGCATTCCCAGAGTACTACTTTTGATACATTTGACATAAACTTGATATATTTTGTATCTTGTGGCCTGGGTATAATTGAAAGAGATGTTTTCTTGGTAGAAGGGTGAACTTATCCTGAGAAAAAATACAAGTGTGAACAAAAGCTCATTTTTCCAGGAGAATAAAAAGAATAAACTAATAAAATTACTTGTATATTAATTTAAAGAAGACATAGGAAATTAATCTGTGGTCACCCAACTCCTTTCTCTGCATTATAACCAGTGTTTACAGTTTTGATGAGGGACCCATTCTCTCTGAGACATTTATACGCAAACATGAACATATAAGATTCAATGTATTCAGTCAAAATAAGTACTCAGAGCAAAAAAAAAAAAAATCTTCTCTGTGTGTCAGATATTGAGCAAAGCTACTTAGGATAATTACTATTAACTTTTGCAAATTTTAACAGATATTCTATTTACTACTTAAACAGTTTTGCTATTATATGGCAGACAGTGCTTCATTGCATCGAAATGAAAGGAGAAAATATAATTTTTAAAGAAGTTATACTTGAAGAAGCACTAAGTACAATAAATAATTCAAATGTACGCTATGTTAAACAGTGACAATTGCTATAGATTTTTAAAAAAGAGGAAATTCAAAAATGGTGAAGGTGTTGATGTTGAATGGGCGTCATTGGAGACAAGGAGTGTACGTTTTACATATGGTGATCAGAGAAAGACTTTCAGAGCTTTAGTGTCAGCAAAGGCTTGAAGAAAACTAGAACAAGAGACAATCAGGCAGAGTTTCACATAAAAAGCCTTAAGGTGTGAGCCTCTCTAACATATTACAGGAAAGCATCTTTGAAAGGTGTTAGAAGTAGAATGATCAATAAGTATTTTTTTTCCCCAACTCATCGCACTGTCAATTTGTAGATTAACTAGTCATAGTTATAATAATCTATTTCTTATGATTTTTTCCAATCAAATACTTTATAAATCTCTCATTTAGGAACAGGGATTCTTTTATCGAGTACATACCAATATTGTTCATTACTCAACGGCTTCTAAAATAATTGCAAGCTAGGGATTAGTTATTTCTCCTGTGGAATACAATGTCGATACTTAAAATACTTAAAAAATAGTGAAGCTGGTTTCTTTTCCAAAGTTCTTCTCAAAGGCCAAGTTCATTTTGAGATATAAGAATCTATTTCTTTGTTGAGGATATAAAACTGTGGAGAATATAGTTTCATAATGAATTAGGTAAATATTATTTTACTTTATTATGCTTACATTGGTACCGATGAAAGGGAACACTACACTAATTTGGTGTATTAATGAGCACATCAAAATTTAGAGAGAGACAAAATAATTTTCCTAGACAGTCACAAGGATTATAGTTACAGCTAGCATTATAATATACCTCATTTGTGATAGCTGTTGTGTTAAACAGTTTACAGGCAGTGTATAATTTTAGTTCTTTGGACAAATTTGTGAGGCAGGTGTTTTTTTTTTTATTATTGCATATTATTTATACATTATATCTACTTCCTTGATAAAAAAACTGAAGGAAAAAAAGTACTTTTTTCAAGAAAGTCAAATAGCTGGAGAGTGGTAAAACTGGGATTCCAATTATATCTTTATGCTTCAGAAAGAACCCTTGTTGGTAACTGTTGCCAAACTGTTACAGAAAAAGAGAGAAGGCCCCATAGGAGCTATGAAAAGAAGAAAGGTAGTTTTGAAAGAGAAGTGGCTTTCACTTGGGCCAATTGTTAACTGAATTTCACCTCCACTTATTAGCTGAATATATAGGGTCATGCTACAAAATTTTTTGAATGATTTCTCTTCTGAAAATCAAGGAACTAAATTATAGCTTCAGTTTGTTTAAGCAGGACCTTGACCTACTCATCTTGATTAAAAGTTAAAAGTCATTAAATCCTCCTAATTTAATTTATTAGTATATTCTTATGGAGTAAATAAAAACTGTTCAATTGAGAGAAAAACCATTACATGCTTTTAAAAAGACATAGATCTTTATAGTTAAAAAGAACACCTAATTTAAAATGACATTTTAATACGATAGCAATAGAATACCTAAAATATCCCCTGATTTTAAGGTTTAAAGAGACTCATTAGTGAGGTGACCATTAGTTCATCTCATTTTATATGCTTAATTTTGATATCTTTCTTCTAGGTATAATTTGGTTTATTTCAAATTGAAAACAAATGTATTTCATAGGGGCTTTGAATAGGCTATTAATCTGAGGTCATAACTGGTTTTTATTGTGGTTGTTCACAAGCAAAGTTTCATTTACCTTGTAGTTTAGCTTTTTTTTTTTCAATTTGTTCTTTTGCATATGAAAATGATATGATTACCCCTGTGGGTAGGAAATTTTTTCAAGTTATTTTTACATTATTAGTAATAAATGTATAATAGGCATCTAAATTCCCACACTGAACCCCATGGTGATCAACTGAATGAATTGAGTGGCTCACCAGCTGAGATTACAAGGTGTAATCTGTAGCTAGGGATCAGAGATTTCTCTGTGTAAATTTAATTTACCCTTAAGGGGATCAAAAGCTCATTAACACTCCTTTCTTTCCAACTGAGCTAAAAGCTTGAAGCAATTAGTGTTTGAAAAATATTTTCTTTCATTCACATTGTTTTCAGTATGTAACGCTTTCAGTTCCATTTTATTTACTTACATGATGCGTTGTTAAATCAGGGAAGAATGGACCATATTTTGTAGTTGTTATTGTTTTGGATTAATAGTCCCTAAAAGGTATTTATTCACCACATTAAATAACAACAAAAAGGCAGTGTCTAGATGCTCATTTCATCCTACTTTCCAAATGAAGTGACTAATAACTTTCAAGGGATCTAGATTATTCCTGCGCAACAGAAGCGAGAAAATATTTTTTATCATTAACACAAGAGATTTTGCCACTTTTCAGTTGGGAAGATGCTGTGTACTAGCTGTGTTAGCCTCAAGGCTGTTGATTAGATGCACAGATGTGTTAGAAATAGAGCTCCTAGCAATGTTTGACATAACTAGCAAATGAATAAACAATTTTTATATGCTTCCCAAAGACATTATGCTATTGTTATCAATTATTATATGCAAGTAAAATCCAATCCCGTGTAATTATACAGTTTCTTTTAAATCCAGTCATTATTCATAAAGAACATATTCAGAAACAGAAAGATATGATAAATGTTGGTGGAAAACAAAGTTTTGTCTTGTTTTAAAACACTGACAGAACTGAAAGTATGATGTATTGCCAAGACTCTTCCTTATAATAACATGCTGACAAATGGTATTGTGAATGGATAATCTGTAATACTACAAAGATTAGGGAAAATCTTGTATAATATTCCATCATTAATATATCACCCTGGTAGTGCATTTAGTGTTTGGAGGGGCATATTAACTCATTCTGTTCATTAATGCAATGTTGTAATTTAGAATGAGGGTTTAAAAATACAGTAAATGAAAGCACAATGGCTATAGGAGGAGAGGCCCCTGTATATAGCTTAGTACATACAAATATCCTTAACATTAGCAAAAAATTGTTCTGAGGAAGAAATTAGCAAGTAATTACACCCATTACAAAGTTAAAGAAAAATTCTGCTGTTTTTGATATGCCTTTTTGCTTCATGGTAAGAATTGTAAAATATGTCTTATGAAAACAACAAATTTTGTAATCAGTTATATATTATTTTGGATTAGGATTTTTGTGGTATTCCAAAATATATAATATTACAAGAAGAGTGAGAATATTATACCACGTTGCTGGGATGTATTTTCTCTTTCTTTGGCATTTTCACCAGGGTCCTATAGACATGCAGGCTTCCTAAACACGATTCAGGGTCATAGCATTTGGGTTGGAGAAAAAAATGACACTTTCTTTTCACTAATCCCTAAATGAAATTCAGTTCCCTTAATTGTGAATATAGGTAACAGATCTCAGCTGTATTCAGTAAAATTTAAGACTTATACATCAGTATAAACTACATTGTTTTTCATAGTTCTTATTGTTAGAGATACCTCCAATTACCCCTTACACTTATTGCTTTTCTTTCTTTCTTTCTTTTTCTTTCTTTCTTTCTTATCTCTTTTTGGCTTTTTGTGACAGGGTCTTGCTATGTAGTACAGGGTGGCCTTGAACTCACTATGCAGCCCAGGTTGGCCTTGAAATCACAGAAATCCTCCTGCCTCAGCCTCCAGAGCACTAGAATTATAGGCGTGCACCACCATGCTGGCCTCTCATTGCTACTTTAAAGCTATGATCTATGAACCACTGTTTGATTTTATTTGTGAGGGAGTTAATAAACAGCATCAAATATTTACAGTATAACAAATTTATTTTTAATTTTTTATAATTGTATCTATACAAGTGGCTTTTATTCACTAGACTGCTAACAAATCTACAGCACAAAAGAAAAAAAGTGCTCAAATGCCTTCTTTAACTGCTTTTGTTAAAGTTCAGGCAAGGGCAGTGCAAGTGTCTTGTCTTAGTTACTTTTTACTCGTTGCTGAGACAAAATACCTGATGCCCAAAATTAGGGAAGGAAAGGTTTATTTCTTACAGTTTCTCGGGAGTTTCAGCCTGTACTTATTGGCTCCCAGGCAGCATGGCATGGCGGGGCTGCAGTTCATGGCAGCCGCAAGCAGCAAGTGCGCTGGCGAGAGACAGAGGAAGCGAGCAAGAGGAAGACCTGCCTTCCCTTACACTGTATGTTGGCTCCACCCCTGGGCAGGGGCAGCACTCACATTGTCAATCCCGGCGGCCAGACTCAGCCCAATCAAAAGTATATGAGGACTTGGGGGTACATAGTATATCACCCAATACATGTCTCAAGTACATTTGAATAAAGGAAACAGAAAATTGAACAAATACACCTTATTTCTATGAGCATAATCTTCTGGACTAGATTTTGTTAAATATATCTTAATATAAAATTTTATATAAGACACTTTAGAAACAAAAGTCAAAGGAATAGCATAATGAATCTATTATCGTGATGTACTGTGCTATGGGGAAGAAACATCCTAAGGGTGATACTTTATTCACAATGATTGAAAATGTAAGGAAAGTGTATAGTATAAATGAATGAAGGGAAATAATAGTGTTAATGATTCTTTAAGTAATACTAGCTGAGTTCATACAATGCTAAAGGGTTGATTTGCTGATGAATGGTGTGATCAATGTTCTAGCAGACATTTGAACTCTTTTAAAACAGATTTTGAGAGTGAAGACTGATGTACAACTGATGTAAATTGTAATGTATACTTATACAGCACTTACTACATCCCAGGCCTTTCTCTAGGCTCTTAATGTACATCAATTTGCTTAAATTTCACAATTATACTCTAAAATTTTTAAGATTTTTCTTTCTATTGCTCAGGGGAGAAAGAGAGGCACAAAAAGATTAAGAAACCTGACCAGTCACACAACCAGTAAGTATCAATACAAAAATCTGAAACCTGCCACTAGGATATCAGAACCCTTCCCCTTAAACTTCTCTATTACCCTTTCTTGACAACAAAAAATGGAAATGAAGACAGCAAAGTCTTGAGAAGATCTGAGTATGTTACTTAAGATATTTCAGAAAGTGAGACGTCAGAGCAGAAAGTAAACCTTTTTACAACGAAGATCCTTGACCAAGTGAAAAATCGCTGTTCAAATAATCGATAAAGGTGTAGATGTCCAGCTGTAAAGACTCAGGAGCTGATTGGATGAACTGCGAGCAAACTAGTGACATGTTGATCACCCTTCTCCTTTAGAAAAGTTGCTTCTACCTAAGTAAAGCTTGTTTTCATCACACAAGGTGTCAACTCATAGGGAAAACTGACTTCCTAATGCTTCATTCTTCCTTCACTGCTTTTCTGAGATATCCTTTACTCCAACTTATACCATCTCCTTTATTCAAATATCTAGGGAGACAGAATACTCAGCTCTTTCACATGCCCATGTTTTCAAAGCATTTTCAGACTGGGAATCTCACCAAATCCAGGTCCATTCTGACTCTTGTCTGGAACAGAATTAAACCTACAATTTAGCTATAGTCTTGGAACATAATTTAGAAGAAATTTAACAGAAACAATTTTTGTAGCTAAATTTCTTCACATTGTTTGTTGTTTTCTTTATTATGCAGAAGCTGCTTAGTTTGATAGAATCCCATTTGCTGATTCTAGGTATTATTTCTTACGTGGTTGGGGTACTATTTGGAAAGTCCTTTCCTATCTCTATTTTCAAGTTTTATCTTTTTTTTTTATTTCAGAAGATTCAATGTTTCTGTTTTTATCTCTAGGTCTTTGATTCATTTTGATTTGATTTTAGTTCAGGGATGGATATATAGGTCACGATTCATATTTCTGCATGTGGATAGCTAGTTTTCCTGGCACCATTTGTTAAAGAGGCAATTTTTTGCCTCCAGGACATGTTTTTGGCCCCTTTGTAAAAAATCAGATGGCTGAAGTTGCAGATTGTTGTTCGTGTGTCCTCAATTCTATTCTATTGGTCAATATGTCCAATTGTGTGCCATTATCATGCTGTTTTTATTATTGTAGATTTATAGTAAGACTTGAAATCTGAAAATATGATGTTTCCTTCTTTGCTCTTCTTGCTCAGGATTCCTTTTGCTATTCTGGGCTTCTTCTGATTTCATGTAAACTTTAGAGCTTTTTCCCAGGTTCTGTGAAGAATGCTACTAATATTTTGGTTGGGGTTGCATTAAATCTGTGTATCAGTTTTGGGAATATGGCTGGCCATTTTGGCAATGTTGGTTCTGCCTATTCAGGAATAAGGAATGTCTTTCCCCTTCCCATGTTCTAATGCCCACTTCAGCTTGTAGTGCTGGCTTTCCTGATATGAACTTGGATGTTCTCATTGTTGGAGAAGTTCGACTCCTTGCTGTTGCTGAGGATGGATGAAGTTTTTTGCGGGGAACTCTGATCCTTACTTTGAGCGTTGCTTACTGGCCCCATTGCAGATCATTCAGCAAGGTGGCACACATCCTTCACTCTGCTGATGCAGACTTTCTAGCATCCACAGTGGACCTTTGGGTCTTTCCAGCGCAGAGCCTTGATACAGACCTGCATGAGACATGGCTGTGGACTCTAGCCCTCCAGTTGGACTTGTGGAGGACACTGCCTTGGGCTCTAGGTCTTCAGATTGACTCATGCAGGACACTGCTGTGAGAATCAGGCCTTCAGCTGGGTTTTTTCGGGTCTCTAGTGTGTGAAGGGATCACCCATACTCTTTTGTATTTGACCATCTGGGTGAATGTTATAAAATAATCATATAAATTATGTGTTCTGTATTAAATCTTCTCCCTTGTAAACCCTGACTACAACAGTAAACTTGACAGTCAATCAACTGTAAATATATATGTACCAAATAGTAGTGCCATCTGTGTTCATAGTAGGTATTCAGATTGGTGGAATCTTGCCATCCATATTTTGTAAATAAGATGTTACTTGGTTATAAGATCAGAGATTTTTTACCTTGTGGGTAAACTAAACCATGAAACATACATTAGATAAAAGGATAGCATTAGATCTATGAAGTGTTAAGTTTCCTATATGATCACAGAGGACAAGATATTTAGGAAGGAAAATATTTGAGTTCCCTTTCAACTTTGATCACATTATATATTACAGCAGTTAATTCTTAATAGTAATGTTGTTAATCCCTATTTTGATAAAAGATGTATCCATAAACAAATTTGTAAGAAATCAAGAGATATTCTAAAATCCATTTTTCCCTCTTCTTATTTCACAGATAAAAACATTTTTTTGTTTGGGTTATAAAGCTACAAAAACAGTGGGTTTTTTGTTTGTTTGTTTTATTCCCATTTAAAGTGAATTTCAGTGGACCTTACTTTAGAGTTAAAGATAGCCTGTTCTCCTGAATGTAAGTCATTTTATCTTAAGCTATTATAAAATATTAAATCAATTTTAATTAATCTCCCCTCAGGATATGAGAGCGGGATATTTCTTTTTCACATTTTAACACGATTGTCATACTAAGTTTCACATACCCATGTATATGAACCCTTGGATCTTATTTCCAGTATTGGACTGAGGAAGTCTAACCAGAAATGCACTTCCTGACAGCATTCCTCTGCCTTGGCAGAGGCCCAGAGGGGCAACCTTGGGCTCATCTGGGAAAACATGGTGATTCTCTCAGAGACTTCAATGATCTTTTCCATCATGTTTGATGCCCAAATAAGTCATGATTTGACTTTAGTAAATAACATTATTGATGAAGAAAACATAATGGATAGACAAAAGTTTGGTAATGAATGAAAAGCATCTCCCTTGCTTTTTGAGATTTTGTTTTGTTTTATTTTTTTGTTTTTGTCATGCTGGGGATTGAGCTACACTCACCCTGAGCTGCATTCCTAGCCGGTTTTTACCTGTTTTTTTTTTTTTTTTCAAGATTATTTTGAGATAGGTTGTCATTAAGTAACCAAATTGCCAGGGCTAAGATCAAACTTCCCACCCTCCTTCCTCAACTTCCCAGCTGGATCTGATTGCGGATGTGTGTCACCATGTCCAAGGAAGTTCTGATGTGAGTTTTGGCTTCTTTTCCCTACTTTCTTGGAAAGTAATGCACTCAGAAGGATGCAAATCTGTCTCTGGCTATGAAAAGGAAAATTAACCTCTGGTTTGTTTGGAAGGCTGTTCTCAACTACTGTTATAGATTCCTTCCTATAGAAGGTTTGTTGGAAAACAATACCACACAATGATTGGTTCCGCAACCTTTGATATCAAACATCTTTTCAAATCCAGTGGTTAGCAAGAACTACTTATGTAACTTTAGGACAAAAACTTATATTTTATTATTATTTATTTTATTATTTGTAAATGGGGATGAAAGTAAGTATGTATGAATTGTTCTGTGGTTTATGTACCACATAACCAGAAATAAAGAGCTTGATAGTGCATAAATCACACAGATGTATAATAGCTATTAAAATTATTGTTACAGGCAACTGAGTTAGTGAGAAATATTACAGGCAGTCAGACAGCACGAGGCCCTCAGAGGAGCCAGCACAGCAGACCACATATCTTGTGACCTTGAAAGAGACACACACCTCTTGCTGTGGGCTATATCGCGAAACAGAAGGCAAAACAAATGCAACTACACCCTAAGTATAAACCTTAAGGATTAGGTATGGATCACCTTGAGAAGCCAGGAATTACCATCCCAACTCCCTACAGAAAGAGTCACTGATCTGTAAGAATGCTCACTTGCTATGTGACTTGCCTCCCTATTTGTCCCTGATTTGGTCAATTTTACCTAAACAATTAATCTTATTGGTTGACCACAGTTCTGTTCCACCTCAAGCCTATCTGCTTTGTGAGTTCCCAGTTTTCACCATCATGGTTTTACTCTATAAAAGTCATTAGAAAAGACAGAGTCTTTTGCAACCCATTCAGGACCCCTTTTGTCTCTCTCTCAGACAGAAGCTTTCTTTCTCTCAATAAATATTTCTGTTCTTAACCTCTGTTGTTCCTAAAATTCATTCTTCGATTTTAGAGAACATGAACTTGTACTGACATATAGTAGGTCGGGAGTTTCCTCCCCCTATACCGTTATGAAACAATTATATGTGTATAGTATTCCATGTTATTGTGGAGAAGAAATATACTTATTACTGAGTTATAGAAATGGAGATCATATAATTTGATAGTGGACAATCATCCTCTATGGCATACTATATTTTTAACCTTCTAAGCCTACTACATGACATTATTGGAGGACAAAAACATAGTGAACATTAAAATATTAGCTTTTCTGTTTTGGTTTGGCACTAACAGCACATAGTATATTTTGATATAATACTTCATTTAATGCCAATTTTGGGAAACATTATAGTAGTTAAAAGAAAAGAAAATACTAAACAGCTAATATTTTTAGTTTATATCATTTGCTGGAATCTACAGATAAATGAGCATTTGAAATGTGTCAGAAAAGGCTATAGGCCAGGCTTGGTGGTTCATGTCTTTAATCCCAGCCCTCAGGAGGTTGAGGTAGGTTGAATGTTGTGAGTTCAAGACTGGCTTGGGCTACAATGTGAGCACAAGGCTGGTCTGAACTACATAGTGCGACCCTGTCTCAAAACAGGACCAGGAGTTTCGCTCACCAGCTTAAGCACCTGCCTGGCAGGCATGAGGTTGTGAGTTTGATCCCCAGTGCCACCAAAAAAAAAAAAAAAAAAAAAAAGAAAAAAAAAAGACTATAGACACTGACCTAACAGTAAACCTTTCTAGGAAAGACCCTAACATTAAAGACTTTTTGAAATTAAAATCTTCTAACATAATAGTGTAGCACTGTTATCTGTACTATTGACAAAGGAGCTTGATAATATCTCATTGTGAATAGGGAAGCACATACTATTGAATATTTTAATGATCTATGTATTCTCATATATCTCAATCAGTTTAATTGTTAATAAAGGTTGAATAGGTCTTTTTTACCCAGTTTTTGATGAAGTAACTGAAAATCATTAAAGCTGGAGAACTTTCAAAATGGGATATATAATTCAAGAGTACAGCTGGAATTCCTCAAAGTGTAATATTTCAGCATGTATGCTTTAAAACATGACATAGCACAGCTTAAATTTGCATTGGTTATGATTAATATTATATGTACAAAATGTTGTAATTACTTACTGACCATTAGACTATTGAATCAGATAGTAGGATATTAAACAATAAAGGGTTTTCAGGAGAAGGCATATAAATCTCATATTTCTTTTCCTTTTGCCTTTCTGTGATTTATTTGAAAGGATTTGAGACCTTGAGATTTCAAAATATTTACAAGATTTGCAAAAGAAGCCTGAAGAAACAAGACTCTGGGAATTATAAAAGGCATTTTTAGATACAAATCCACTGTAACTCAGAGTAACACCATTACAAAATTATACTTCTTATTTTTAGATATTCCAAGCAAATAATTAATTTTCCCAATCATTAGTCTATTTAGTGGCTTATGTTTCAAAGGAAAAACTTCTACTTTTAATACTTTCATTAATTCCAACTTGATGGCCTTGGAAATTCTTGTCACTACTGTCTGCCCCTACCTCCCTATCAATAAAATTCAAATTTAAACTATTAATACAGTTTAAATTTGCTGAATTTCAAGTTTTGTGAGCTTTTTTAAATTGAAAAACTATAGTGGATAAAGTTTTTCATTGCCACAGTAATGTCATTCTTAATGTTCAGTGATGGTATTAAAGACTTAGAATTTCCTAACTACTGTTCTTTGTTCAGTAAAAGAATAAGCATCCTTCATTTATTTTTTTAGTACTTTTTAAAAAAGTTCTACTCAAAAGTTTTTTTTTAACTAAAGAAAAAAAATCATAATGGAAAAGTAAAATCTCACCTCCTTGGCCTGAAACCATGTAACACTGCTTTTTTAGATGGAAAAAGAGGAAGAGAGAAAAATATGATGAACCCTTAATACTATAAGCTCCTCTAACTGAGATGTGGTGGTAATTGCTTTTTTTTTTATTTTTTTATTTTTTGTAACATCTCCTGGAAATGGTAATGCTTTCAAGTGAGGATCAAAGAGAATGACCTACATAAGAAATAGATTGCAACATGTAGTTACATTTCTCATCCTTTGTAATATGCCTTTTGCATCCATATTTCTAATAAGAAACACAACATAATGCTCTTCATTTTTAAAAATGAGTTGCCATAAAGATCAGATAGGATACTTGGAAACTAAAAGACAATGATTTGGACCAAGGTGTTAATGCCAATAGACAAATCATTCATCATATGCTATGCTTGTGCACTCAAAGGAAATAGGACCAAAGATTCTCAAGTACATATATATGCAGTGATAGATATATTAGCTATTTCTGATATGGTGTATCAGTGTGTGTGTTTAAAAGACATAGACAATTCATATCTGCATTTTTACCCCAAACACTGAACAAAAATAAAGGACTTAATATTACCACAACAAAGAAAAGGTCATGGGTTTTAAAATTTTCAAATATATTTAATTCAGAAAATTTTCATTTGTCTTTTCATCCCTGAGTATGATAATTATGTTATCCACATACTTTAATTGAAATTTTTCCATAAAGAAAAATATTTCCTGTCAACCCATCACAAGGCTAAAGATAAGTTATTAATGATCTAGCTCTCAATGATGTGCCAACTTTCATAGATAAGCTGTACATTCAAATATTACTAGCTAACTTAATGCATTGGATATTTTCAGTGGTGAAAATCACCTAAAGAAATGAGAGTTGGATGGAAAGTTTCAATATTTAGGAAATTTCAGAGAACCAATTCAGTGGTACCAGGAAATAACTTAAGTCTCAAATTTTTAACAGATTAAAAATATACTTGTCACTATAATAGTGTGATTTAAAGTTGATGCTGGTGATTCTGTGATATCATTTATAAATACACTTAGTAGCAGAAGAACATTTTTTAAAAAGTACTGTGTAATGGTCTAGGTAAGATGAATAAATTTAAGAATGGTCCACAGTTGTTTTGATTGAAAATGCTATCCAAAGTGGCAATCTATGGATATTGCTTCACATTTCTTTTAAAAATTAAAATTAGCTGCTGCACACATTCTAGATTCAGCCTTTCAGAGTCATTTCGGAGGCCAGATGAATGGATGGATGTCTGCCAACACGCACTTAACGATTTTGGGACAAGCATAAAGGATCTTAATGATGCAGGACAAAATAGAAATGAATTAGCAATACATCTTCAATAAAATGAAGCTTCTATAAAGCAATGGATGTATTTAATTTTATGTAAGAAATTGATCTGTTCTGTAAGAAATTTGATATATAGTTCTTGAATATCTGTTAATTAAATCTTATTTCCCTGTAACTATAATAAAGTGTAATATGTTTGCTTACTAAAAGAAGGATTTTGAGATAACAATCTCTAAACAGCAAACAAATCACTTAATTTAGTAACTTGCCTGTTTGATTAGAGCATAACATTCAGATAAATCATATTGTATATAAAATACTGGGCCAAAATATTTTCATTTTTTTCTTTTTTCTCTTTTTAAGGGTGGAAAGCAAAACAAAACAAAATATAAGAAAAACAAATAACAAAAAACCCAAAACAATAACAATATAGGCTTTCAAAACAAGGTGGTAGGAAATTAGCAAAGATGGTTATTTTGCACTGTTAAGTTTAAAAGAGTTACTCAGATGACCAGATATAGATAACATGCAAAACTGATCTAATCCTGTTAGTGTTAACTGTTTTATTCCAAGAACAAATAGAATTAGTAGTACAATCATCTTAGGTATCTTGAATGTATGTATAAGAACTTGTATCTTTTTGTCTTTTCCCTACTTTCTTTTCTCCTTTTCCCTATTAGAGTTATTTTTTCACTTTGAGCAGTTTCTTACCTTTTCACAATATTTATTGAAGATTTTGAATCTTATATGCTCTTTCAGTTTCTTACTCCAGGAAGACAATACGATATTTATACATGTGAGTTTGATTTATTTCACTTGTAAGTATGGTTTCAATTCACATACATTTACCTATAAAACCTCAGTGTGGTCCCTCTTTATAGTTGAGTAGTGCTCCTTTGTATAAATATATCACACCTTTTTTATCCATTCCACAGTTGATGGGCATTTGGACTGTTTCCAAGATTTGACTATTATGAATTGTGCTGCTATAAACACAGGTGAGCAAATATCACTGTGGTATGACGTTTTGAATTCTTCTGGGAATATGCCCAGAAGCAGGATAGCTGGGTCATATGAAACCTCCAATCCCAGCTTTTTGAGGAACCTCCACACTGATTTCCACAGTCGTTGTACCAGTCTACACTCCCATCAACAGTGCAGAAGAGTTGCTTTTTCCTCAGGGCTTCTTCAGCATTTGTTATTGGTTGTTTTCCAGATCCAGGCCATTTTTTCTGGAGTGAGATGGAATCTCAATATTGTTTTAATTTGCATTACTTTAATGACCAATGATGAAGAAAATTTTTCAAATATTTATTTTCCATTTGTATTTCTTCAGCAGAGAAGTGGGTATTCATCTCAGATGCCAATTTGGAGTGGGTCTTTGAATTTTGCGGACCTGATTTTTTTTAATTCTTTATATGTTCTAGATAGAAGCCCTTTGTCTGAGGGAAAATTGACTAAATTTTTTTTCCCAATTCATGGGTTTCGTTTTCACTCTGTTGGAGTTTTCTTTGGACATACAAATCTTTTTAATAAGATGAGATTCCAGTTGCTGACACTGGAAAGTATTTCCCGTTCAGTTTGATTTTTGTTAATGAATTCTCTGCCTACCCCTATGTCTTCAAGGTTTTTACCTACTTTGTCTTCCAACAGATTTAGCTTTTCTATTTTAATATTTAGATCTTTGAACCACTTTGACTTTAGTTTAGTGCATGATGATAGGCATGGATCTGTTTTTATTTTTTGGCATGTGGAAAGTCAGTTTTTCTAGCGTAACATATTAAAGAGGTTATCTTTCTTCCAGTGAAAATATTTGGCCCCTTTGCCAAAGATAAGGTAACTGAGTGTCTTTGTAGTTGTGACTATATCTTCTAATCTATTCCATTCATCTTCAGGTCTGTTTTTATTCCAGTACCATGATGATTTTATTACATTATCTTTGTAGTATAACTTTAAGTCAGGGATTGTGATGCCTCCTGCCTTGCTTTTGTTGCCCTTTGCTATTCTAGGTCTCTTCTGGTTCCAGATGCCTTTTAGGAATGATTTCTCCAGATCTGTGAGGTATGCTAGTGATAGTTCGATTGGAATCTTTGTTACAATTTTGGGAGAATGGCCATTTTCACAATGTTTTTTCTTCCTATCCATGAAAAAGGAATGTCTTTACATCTTCTGAGCTCCTCTTTGATTTCTTTTTTCAGAGTACTGTAATTTTCACTGAACAGATCTTTTACTTCCTTTGTTAGATTGATTCCTAAGTATTTCTTTTTTTTTTTTGATGCTATCATTAAGGGTGTGGTTTCTCTTATTTCTCTCTCAGTGGGTTTGTTGTTTGTGTACAGGAATGGCATTGATTTCATGTTAACTTTGTATCAAGCTACAATTTGGATATTACATCTAGAAGTCTTTCAGTGGAGCTTTGGGGGTCTTCTATGTAGAGTATCATGTCATCTTCATATAGTGATAATTTAACTTCGTCCTTTCCTATCCTTATTCCTATTATTTCTCTGTCCCGTCTAATTACTCTGGCTAATGTTTCCAGTACTATGTGGAATAGGAGTGGTGGTAGTGGAAATCCTTGTCTTGTTCCTAATTTTAGAGTGAAAGCTTTCAATTTTTGACCATTTAATATGATGCTGGCTGTTGGTTTTTCATAGATGTCTTTCATTAGATTGAGGTAAAGACTATCTATTCCAATTTTCTGTAGGGTTCTTTTCATGAATGAGCATTGGAATTTATCAAAATCTTTTTATGCAACTGTTGAGATGATCATGTAATTCTCATATTTGACTCTATTGATATTGTGTATTATGTTTATTTATTTGTGTATGTTGAAACATCTCTGCATTCCTGGGACGAATCTTACTTGGTCATGGTATATAATCTTCTTGATGACTTGCTGCATTCTGTTTGTCAGTATTTTATTGAGGATTTTTGCATCTATATTCATTAGGGAGATTGGTCTGTAGTTCTCTTTTTTGGTTGGTTCTTTCTCTGATTTTGGTATTAGGGTAATATTTGCTTCCAGGAGTGAGTTAGGGAGAATTGCTTTCCTTTCAATTTCATTGAAGAGGTTGAAGAGTGTTGGCATTAAGTCTTCCTTGAAAACGCAAACACCACAGGTTCTGGTAAGTTGTATTTGCATTTTCATTTACTTGTAGATATTGTTTAATTTCTTCTTTAATTTCCCCTGTGACACATTGATTGTTTAGGAGTGTATTATTTAATTTCCATGTGTTCATGCAATTTTTGCAGTTTCTTTTGTCGTTAATTTCCAGTTTCATGGCACTATGATCAGATAATATGCATGGTATAATTTAGATTCTTTTGCATTTTCTTAAGCATGTTATATGAGCTAGTATATGTTCTATTTTAGAGAACATCCCATGTGAAGCTGAGAATGTGTATTCTGATGCTTTTTGGTGGAACACTGTACATGTCTGTTAAGTCCATTTGTTCACAAGTTTGATTCAGTTCTGTTATTTCTTTGCTGATCCTTTTTCTCATTGTTCTGTGTGTTTGTGTCAGTGGTGTGTTAAAGTCTCCCATTATAATTGTGTTTTTACTTATTTGATTTTTCATGTCTATTAATATTTACTTTATATAACTGGGTGCTTCCATATTTGGTGGATATATATTTAAGATTGTTATCTCTTCCTCTTGGAGTTTTCCACTAACCAGTATGTAGTGACCTCCTTTATCTCTTTTGATCACTCTTGGCTTGAAGTTCACATTGTTTGCAAACAGAATCCTGCTGTTTTTGGATTCCTGTTGCATGAAGTATTGTTTTCCATCCTTTGACTTTTAGTCTATGAATATCCTTTTGGGTTAGATGGGTTTCTTGTATACAGCATAGAGTTGGATATTATTTTTTGATCCATTCTGCCAGTCTGTTTCTTTTAATTGTTGAATTGAGGCCATTAATATTAATGGTTATAACTGATATACACTGGCTTATTTTTGCCATGTTATCTTTCTTTCTTTCTTTCTCTTTTTGTTTCTTTTGTGTGTGTGTGTGTGTGTGTGTGTGTGTGTGTGTGTGTATGCAGCACCAGGGATCCAACTCACAATCTCATGCCTGCCAGGCAGGCTCTTAAGCCACTGAGCCAAACTCTGAGCCCTAGTTTTTTGAGACAGGGTCACACTATGCCATTCAGTCTGGCCTTGTACTCATGTTGTAGTCCAAGCCAGGCCTCAAACTCACAGCGCTCCTCCTACCTCAGCCTCCCGAGTGCTGGGATTAAAGGTGTGTGCCACTACACCTGGCACCATGTTATCTTTCTGCTATTGGATCTTTACCTCTTCCCTGTGTTTAATTGTTTGCCCTGCTTGGTTGTTTTTTTCTGTTTGTGTTCTTGAAGTCGTAGTTACTTTTTTGTCTATCTAGAATATCTTTCAGTATTCTTTGTAGGATTGATTTGGTGTTCATGAAGTTCTTCAGCTGTTCTTTATTGTGGAAGTATCTTATTTCTCCATCATTTTTGAAGGATAGTTTTGCAAGGTGCATCAGTCTTGGTTGGAAGTCATTTTCCTTTAGGATTTGAAATACTTCACTCCATGCTATTCTTGACTTGATTGTATTGAGAAGTCTGCTGTGATTCTGTTGGACTTTCTTTATAGGTGATTTGTTTCTTTTCTCTAACAGCTTTTAGTATTCTGTTTTATGTTGAATTTCTGGGATGTTGATTGCTATATATATGAGTGTAGATTTATTTTGGTTATGGCTTATTGGAGTTCTATATGATTCATTTATCTGCATGTGAGTTTCTTTTCCCATGTTTGGGAAATTTTCTGCTATTACTTCTGTAAATAGTATTCTTATAACCTTTGTGTTGTCACCTATCAATATTATATTGTTTTTCTTTGCTTTGTCTTGTAACTGTGGAGTTATTTACTGATTCCTTTTTATTTTTTAAAAATATTTTCTATCCTGTTCACTAGCTGCAAGCTTGTCTTCAAGGTCTGAAAATCTATCTTCACATTCATTCAGGCAGATTTGCCAGCTTTTGATGTAATTTTTAATATCCTGGATATCTCTTTGAATGTGTTTCCTGCATATTCTTTCTTACATTGTTCATTCAAAGTTTCCATCATTTTGCAGTGCTTCTCAATTTTTTTACTATGTCTTCTTTAGATGTGTTTAGTATTTCTTTCATTATGTTTATCATTTCTTATTTTACCTGGGAGATTATTTATGATCTGATTTCCTTTACAGCATCATGGAGTTGTTTCTTTACTTCAGTTGCTATCATTTCAGAAGTTTCAGGTGTGTGGCTTACACTTTCTTCCATGTCCATGTTTCCTAGGCTTGTTTGGGGTGGGCTGGAGGTTTGAGATTACATTTCACTCTTTTGTTTTGTCATTTTTCTGTATTCCCCTAGGGCAGCTGAATGCAAAGTCTTAGTTGTTCCCTGGATTGAGGATGGCTCTCCATACTGGAGGGGGTTTCCCCAGCTGAGTGGGGGTCACTAGGCAGGCCTTACCAGAATCTCCCTGAATGGTTGGAGCATGCTGGGTGGACTTTCAGCACACCCTGCACAGCATACCAAGGCTCCTTGGCTGATTGGGATCCCTGGGCAGGGCCCTACCAGGTCCCAAGTGGCCTTTAAGGCTGCACGGCTAGGTGGAGTGTGCTGTGCACGCATTCAGTTCAATTCATGCAGCACACCAATATTCCCTTGTGAGAACAGTGCACCAAGGCTCCCTGGCTGTTTGGATCTCTGGACAGGGCCCTACCAAGACCCAAAGGGCACATCAAGGCTCCTCTGTTGCTTGGGGTTGCCGGGCAAGGCCCTACCAGTTTCTGGGTGGTGTGCCAAGGCTGCATGGCTGGGTGGAGTGTGCTGTGCAACCTGCAGCTCATGCCACATGGTGCACCGAAGCTCCCCAACTGCTTGGGTTCACTGGGTGGGGCACAACCAGAACCTGAGCCAAGCACAAGGTTCCTGGGCCAAAGTATTTTCAACTGTCACTAGTTTTAGATTTTTTAATTGTCTTTCAATGAATTGAGTATTTTTAGTTCTATTAAAATTTGCTCTTAAATAGTCTGCTGCCCCGAGCTTTGGATTTCACCTTCATGAAAGTGACATTTTCTTTTGAAAAGCAAAAATAAGTACACATTAAGCTCGAGTACATAAAAAATATCATTTGTCCAAACTAAAAATGTCCAAGAAATGTGAAAATGTGCTTCCGTTTTATAACGATTATGTGTTAAAAAGCCTGAAAATTCTGCAGATAACATGGAAAACAAAAAATATTTGATTTATATATCCAAAGAAAAGCATAGTAACAAACGATGACATTAATGAAAATGAAATAAAATATGATCAAGAACAATGTTTAAAAATAATTGATTAGCTTTAAAATACTTTAATGTTCATGAATTATATACTATGAACACTAAAGAATTTCCACTTCTAATATTTGCTATGCTCGTTTTAACTATAACACTAAGATAATTCTTGGATAAAACCTGTTAAATATAAATGACAGGCCAGGAATTTATCTCAGTGATGTAAGTGGCTGCCTGGCAAGTGTGAGGTTGTGAGTTTGATCCCCAGTACCAAAAATAGATAAATAAATGTAACAGGTGTATTAGTTTTTCTAAGTATATGTTTTTATAATAGGGATTTTTTTTTTATTCTGGAAGTGTGTTTTATACAGGGTCATTAGTTTATATTTGAAAAAAATTTATTTAAACTAAATGCACATGTTTTTTGTTTTGATTTTGATATTTTGTGCTTTCATGATAGTCGACAATTTCAATGTATCTCCTGTAAAATATTTTCCAGGGAAAATATAATATTCTTCATGTAGATATTAAAATAATGGCTTAGGAATTAGATGTCTGTTAACTTCTGTGAAAAAAAATGGAACAGGAACTATCCATCCAGTTAAATAATTTTGTTGGGTTAGGAGTATGGAGATAAAGTACTTTTGAGAATTAGGTTCAAAATTTGGGGAAATATTATCTGGTTGACTATTCCTATTTATTTCTTTTCTTAAAATGAGATAAAAATTAGGTGTATTTTCCTTGCCATCACTGTGTTTTCAGAAATGAATGCTATATTTTCTCACATGAGTAGAAAGTCTATTAAATTTCTTGATTGTGTCTCAATTCCAGAGAACAATACCACAGCTAGATTTGATCTTAGATATGATGAAGTTAACCAACCCCCTCATTTAAAAAAAGAAAGCAGAGATATTCTTCATTCATAATAACTCTGATTAGTACAGGTTACAACCCACAAAGGATTACTACAGGGAATTTATAGTCAGTTTTATCAGAGTATTCTGTACAAGAAATAGCTCACTCATCTGGAAAATTTGACAGTTGTATTAAGCAACTAACACAATTTTAGTTCTACATTCCTTCTTTCTTCTCCATCTATCTATCTGTCTAGGGGTGGCAATTGAAATGTTTGTGAATGATTAATGATATGAAATACTTAGTAACCAATTCTAAACGATGGAATAATAATTCTCTAAAGGTGTTGTAATAAAAACAAATGATTTACATGCCAAAAACCTGGTATATTATATTATAGTCTTACAATTCAAAATATAATTTTGATTGTTTAATGTAATACCTGAAGTCAAGACTGAAACTCAATTTGTCTGTTATTTATCCTGCAGTTTCACAAAGGTCCCTAAAATAAGAGATTTGCCTTCTACGAAGTTAGCATGATTGTGTGGGGTGCTAATAACATTCTTAACACATGTATGAGCAGTCTCTTTAGAACTAAGAATTCGTAGTTTTTATTACAAAAATTACATGCACAAATATACTTACTTTAGGCACACAGATGTGCATTTTATTCTGTGGTCAGAACTGTAACCTGAGTAAAGCAGTTCTTCCTCCATGACCTTGAAAGGCAAAGTGGTTGGAGTCCATTCATTAATTGGAAGTATGTGCTAAGATACTTCGTCTTTTTATCGAGTATTTACTAAGATAATTGTATTTTTATTGATATGCAAATTTGGGTTATTTTGCTTACTTTTTTTTATTTTAAGAAAACCTATATCTGGGTAGAAGAACACACCCATAATATTTCTGATATCCTCTTCATTTAACTATTTTACATCCAAAATCTGAAAATCTAGACCTGTCACACTTAGAACAAGTTACATTTACTAGAATCTTGCTCACTGATAGCCTGAAATAGTTGAGTAGATGGAAAGTCTTGGTATTCATATTCATTGTCCTGCTATGCTGCCCCTCAGAATGTCATGGTCCTTGTAACTCTGGGGTTGGATGGTGAAACAACTATTCATGGCCAACCAGTTCTGAGAGTGAAAACAGTTCAGCATTCATTCTGATTCACAGAAATGGTATACTCATATGACAGACAGCAGTGTTAACCAGAATATTATCAAACACTACATTTTATAAAAATTGCATATATACTCATGTGTTATATGTATATATGTAGTATTTTTATTGTTTTGAAGAAATTATATTTGAGAATATTATAGGGAGACTTTTAGAAAGCAGTTAATTTATTCCATTTCTTATTTCTCGACATGTATGCCCCACTATGTATGTATTAATTGTTCAAAGTTAACATTAATCTGACAGAACTGGCAAAGCATTTCATGCACATACTTTTAACTTTTATGTCATGATAATCAAAGCAAAAAACACTGTAATTTGTATTATGTTGATGGGAGACAAATTTACTGAGATACTGTGTTTCTAATCCATTACCATTTATAGTGGTAGCATGTTGAAAGTATAACTAGCCTTGAGTATCTTCTTTTATTTCAAATATAAAGAACTATAATATAAAATAAATATAAGGCACTAAGATCCATGAGATTTTTCCTGAAGCATGTATATTCTAAACCATTCACAATCTAATTTTTTAACTTTAATGTTTATTAGTACATATTTGTCATACACACTGATCATTAATTTTTATGTAACAATGAAAATCTACCAGATACACAGTTTTAACACTTCAGTGTCTTTTTTTTCCTTGTTTAAAAGAAAGCATCAAGCTAAAAGATCCATCAAATTTTTTTTTATTGGTTTTGACCATTCAGATCATTATTGTTTCATCATACTGCCTCAGTTTACCTTTTTTACTTTAAAATCTAGATACTTAATCAAAATATATTTCTTTAATTTTCTTTTGAAATATTTTCTTTATAGGCAGGTCATTGGGAAGTATATTTGTGTGCATGCAGACGTGTGTGTGTGTGTGTTTGTGTGTGTGTATTAGCACAGATATCCTTTGTTAATACAACTAGAAAGCACAGTAAACACTTTTTTTTGTATCAGGAATTGAACTCAAGACCCTGTGTTTGCCAGGCAGGTATTTATGCTGCTGAGCTATATCCCTGACCTGGTAAAGACCGTCTTGATTGTGCTTACTTTATAAATAAATAAAATAAAATAAAATAGAGACTGTCTTGATCATGCTTTATTGTATAAAGTAAAGAGTATAAAGATTAAGTGAATTGTATTAATTTTGGAAACTCTGTTCCATGTGTAACTAGAACTAAAGTTTCTAAATAACTTCTTTGCTAGCAAACGGTTGTGAAGATTTCAAAAGTACATAATTGAATTGTTGTCAGTCAACCGCAATTAATGGAACTATATATGACTTTAAAACACCCTCATAAGTGTTAGAAAATAGAATATCTTGCTCTCCACTGGACTATTCTGATAAGGCATTTTAATACTGGGCAGTTTTTAAAAATTAAAAAATAATTTTTAGAGAGGAAATAGCTTCATCAATAACCTTTTAATAGTGCAGTATCTTGTAAAATCCAAGTACTCAACCCTCCATTTATTCATCTAAGTGTCTCTTAAATTCGAGTTAGAGATGCTTAACTCAAAATTGTAGAGATCATGCCTGATAATCTACTCTACAGTCAGCTGTTGTGCTTTAGATTTTAGGAGTTCTGTAAGACTACTTTAGGAATGTTATCTCTTGTGCCTTTTATCTGAATTTATTATGTCTAGCAGTGCTGTAAAGAAGTCCATGAAGTAGTAGATAACTGCTACACTTCTAAGATATATGTGTCTTGTGGATTACCTAACAGCTGGATTTTCTCGAGATTCTATCTGAACACAAAATGGACTCCACTGCCTGAGTCAGCCACTGAACTGTGGCTGTCTTGGTTATCTAGAAACGATTGTAATTTGATGAAGAAATCATATGTAGGAGAGATTTGAATCAACACTGAATTAAAATAGGATTAACATTAGTATAAAGCAGTTAAGGGGAGTGGAGCTATAAAGCTCCTTCAGATTTCTCACTTTAACAACCTATTTTCAAGGATGGCAAGTCACGCTAATAAACTTGTCTCTGAACTAAAACCTGGAGAGTTATTACAGGTGTCAAACTGGAAATGACATTTATAGGCTACCCCTGAAAATATCAACCTGGCCCCTTTAATAGTAAAAGGGTCTACTGCACAGAGTTGTTAGGTTTTAGAGGTTCTGTTAAAAAATTAAAAGTATATAGATATACTTCGTTGATGAAATTCTGAGATTTTAATAAATTTTTAGATACAAGATTTCTTAGTTTATTACAAACTAGTAATAAATACACACATAACAGAACAAAGATATCAGATATTTTTAATAATCATTTAAAGTACATTTGCATGCTAGTAGGTTTGTATATGTCATACTTAATGTTAATTTTACACACAAATTAAAGAGCATTAAAAGATTTCAAAGGATGAATAATACTTTTTAACAGGTTTCTGACATAAATCTGCCAATCTAAAATGGATGAGGAGGTAAATATTGTAGGGCAAAAGGAAAAAAATATTGTAAGCAGATTTTAGAATAGAATCTCATGTAACTACAGCCAAATACAGTTTTTTACTGTTGTTTTTTGACAACTATGCAAAATAACAACTTTTGTTATGTTCCTACCACCTGGTTTTGAAAGCCTACGTTGTTATTGTTTTGGGCTTTTGCTATTGTTATTTATTTGTGTCTTTTGTTTCTTATTTCTCTTGTATTTTGTCTTGTTTTCTTTTTCCCTCTAATACAGAAAGGGTAGATGTACATGTATAGGCTTATACATTCCTAGAACTTCTAAAGAGTTTACAAGAAGTGATTTTATTATGCGTGATGGTACCAACAGCTACTTTGAAGAAAACAACACATTATGGTAGCCATTGCTGATTTTCTATCATCTTGTTTTGAAGTCCAATAATGCTTTTATTTTTTATTTTGATTGCTTTTAGTCTGTTTTCTATTATTTGATTTCAATATGTGTGAAGGTATGGACTGATAATTTGAAGAAAACAAGAGACTTTATAGTAGCCATTGTTGATTTTTCTACGGAGTGGTTTTGAAAGCACATAAAGCTTTCATTCTTTTGCTTTGATTGGTTTTATACCATTTTGTTTTGTTTGAATTCATTGTGTATGAAGATATGGACAACTATTTCAAAGAAAATAAGAGACATTATGAAAGCCACTGTTGATTTCCTGTTGTCTTGTTTTGAAGTCCTGTGTTGTTTGCATTGTTTTGTTCTGATCTGCTTTGTTCTATTTTGCTTCATTTTACTCTCTTTTTAAAAAATTTAAAAAGTTACTTCTTTAATAAGAATTCTTTGCTCATTGTACACATGCATTGAAATATCTCACTACACCTCAAGAATATATACAATTATTATTTGCCAATTAACAGAAATTATTCTTTTCTAATGCTGTGTCCCAATGATTGCAAGAAAAATTTTCTTTCTGTTATTTGAAATTGTACCATTAGTCTTATCTTAGTCTAGAAAAAGGGCAAAATAACTTTTGCTGTCCTACTCTCATTTGTAAATTAGTAACTTTCAAATTTCATATCTACAACTTCTTCCATTAAAGATAAAAGGAGAATATTTGAAATTTGAAGTAATTTAAGAAATAATGACTGACATAAAGGCTATCTAAATTTCAGTGCTCTTTTTACAACTCAGTAGTAAGTCACTGAAATTTGTAATGACCATGTTGGGTTAGTAAACAAATTCTGTCTACTAATTTTAAGTGCCGATCTATTATATATTAATATGATACTCTGTTTAAACTATTTACCAGAGAACACTGTTCCCTTAACTGTGAAGTGGGTCACCAGTTATCATGGAAATTTTGTGAAGTTGAAAGACATAACAAATGCAAATTTTTATGGAGAATCTTCCTATATACAATACTAATAAAAGTTAACAATGAACTATCACTCCTCCTCTAAAACAGTTGTGTAAATTTCTATGAATAAAATTATGGATTAAATTTTATGAAAAATATCTCTTCCATGTTAATTCTACTTTACATTTTAAAGAAAGATTGAAGTTATTTTCACAGCTTTAAAGGGTTACATTTAATTGGAGGAAATTGAATTTAGTTTTACAGAAAAACTCTCTTTACTCACTATTCTAACATCAAACCTGTGGTATTTTCACAGCAAGGGATTCTCCATTTCTCAGTGGACACAAACTGTGTATCCTACAATTTAATTTAGTTCCATACCCAGAGTTCACAGATTAAGGACTCAGTCTTGCCAAATCACCCTGACTTCAGATATAAATTGCAAGTATTCTCTCCCAGGTTACCCATTCTTGGTCTGGCTTGATTACAAATTAGTTGTTCTCATGGCCCTCTCCTCAAGTTTCATAATTTGCTCTAATAGCTCCCAGAAACTAGAGAAAGACTTTATATATTCTTTACCAGTTTATCATGAAGGCTCCTGTAACGGATACAGATGAACAGTCGGATGCAGAGGTACATAGCATGAGATCTGGAAGCGTCCAGAGATGGCAAGTCTTCTTTCTGATATTAAGGGGTTTATGGGAGTTGCATTAGACAGGTATAGTTAATTTAATCAGGGCCATTGGCAATTGGAGCAATCAATAGCTCCTTCTCTCCTCCTCAGAAGACAAGGGAGCCGCTGAGATTTTCAACCCTCTAATTTTTGGTTCCTCTGGTACTTGAAGCTTCCTAGACACCCACCAAGAGTTGCTCCATCAGCAAAACACACACATGGTTGAAGGGGCTTTTTATGAGTACAACAGACACTACTTTCATATGCATCACTCGAGAAATACCAAGAATGTTAGATGCTTTGTTCCAGGAACTAGGGATGAAGGCACCATATATTTCTTACTAGGTCACAATATCAAAAGATTTTCATATGGCAAACTAAGGAAATATATGTAAGTATGCATTTGCTAACAAAGAGGACCTTCAGGTAGACTGAGGCACTTCTTTTGAAACAGATTCAAATACTAAAATCTTGCTCTGTATAATATTTGAAACATTTATTAGGTACAATCTTAGGTAATCACAGGTACAACCCCACACATATATAGTTTAGTTTTCCTAAGAAGGTGAAATGAGGTAAGAGCTGACTTTAACTCAAAGGGGACTTGCTCAAGATTATTACAGAACTTTCATATGTAAATTGAAATTTCAAACAGCTTTGGAATTTATGTATTCTAGTGGCTGAGTCTGCATTACTAAGCAAGCCCCAAATTTCAGTTACTTAAATCAATCCATACTCACATTTATTTTGTTCACAAGTCTACAGGTACACACATCCCAGAGACCATAGATTGTCTCTGCCCTACACGATTTCTATTAGCGTGATTTGCAGACTACCTGAACAGGGTGGTAGCAGGGTCAGTGGGAGTCATGTAAAGGCTACTTTCTTAGGGTTGGAATGTATTCCTGTATCTAAAGATAGGACAGATCTCTCACTTTGAACTTCATGTAAATGTTGTCTTTCCCTTTTTCCAGAAATGCTACCACTTTCCCTTGTCCTTCATCCCTCAACTGATACTTCACCAATGACTGATGGATTGGCAGTTGAGAGCTGTCCTTTCCTCTTCACACTGGACAACTCTGCAGTGTAGTTGATGCCCCAGAATCTGCCTCTCAGGATCAAGCCAAGAATGGGGTATAGGTAAGAACGAATCCTTGTGTGCTCCTCTTCTTTTCCTCACAAGTTTTCTCACCCCCTCCCCCAAGCATCCTCTCTTAATCACACTATTTTCTGAATTCCTAGGGCCTCTTCCTCTAGGATATCCAATGGAAGACCTGGGGTTACAGTATATATTTAAATTTTTTTAAAAATCTTACCTACTAAAATGAATAAAGCAAAAGACCACTTCTTTTATTGGTCATTTTTTGGAACCATTATTTTGGCTCTTCTCTAATATTAAACTGACTCTAGAAACATAATTTAGGATTTTCCAAGATCCTATCAGGTCATATGTTTCCTAATGGCTGACACTGCTTTTTTTTTTTAGATTCTCACTCAACACTCCTGGTGCCTGATTATCTCTTGCACAATATGTCCATGTAAACTAAGTTGAGTTTTATTTTAGTCTCTCTTTTACAAACAAAGCACATATTTTAAAAGAAAAAAAATTCCTTTCCTGTCTCAGGATCATCAATAATTGTCATTAGAGACTTCACACTGAGCATATACTGAAACATTTTTCTGTAAACTTGGAAGGTTATCTTCAAAGGCTGAATTTATGATATTGCACAATACTGAATAATACTGAAATATTGTAATGTAATTTAAAAATAAATTTTAAGCTTTAGAAAATGAAGCATAAGGGCTGGAGGGATGCAGCTTTAATATCGCAGCACTTGCCCAACACGTGAAGCTTTGCATTCAATTCCCAGTAGTACAAAAACAATGAAAATTTTAGAAAAGGATTTATAAAATTCAATTTAGTAAATGTGTAATTCTTTATACTTTTAGAATCAAGGCAACTCCAGGAAGAACAGGCAAGAGCAGGTGAGAGCCAATAGAGATGTATATAATATCTTATATAGTTCCATATTTGTCTTACTGTGGGGAAATACTTAAATAGACCAACCTTCTTCAGGTCTCCTAAATCCATTCATGCACTCCTCCATTTTAATCTTTTCAGTCATCAAGGCCAGGAAACAAGTTAATCACTTCTCCAACCCCACAAAGCTCCATACAATTCATATCAAGATCACACAATTCATAGCAAGGCAGCCCGAAAAGACATCAGCACACAGAACATCTTCCCCGTTATTTTTCCATCTGGTATCACTACTCCAAAATGCATATTTTCTGATAATTAGTAGGGGAAAAGTAGTTCATATAAAATTCATTCTAAGTTTATTTATTTATTTATTTATTTTGCTAAGAGATTGAAAGCAAAGGAACAAGCTGACGATTAATAGCATCTGTAAGGACTAAAGGAGAGTATTTTAATTCTTCGGTTGTTCTTCTACTTCGAAACAGTGATTTTTTTAACTCAAAAAGTGGATTTCATCAATAACATTATTTAAATTCTTCTAATTATGTTTTCATTTGAAAAAAACATTTTGTAACTCCATAAATTGTACTAAATCAGGAATTTTATTGAGCCAAAATCTTTTACAACTAGCTCACACTTAAAATACGAAAATAAAAGAAGTAAAGATTTCTGGGAAAATATGGTGTGAAAATTACACATAAGCAAACTTCTTTTTACTGCTGCAAAAGAAACAAAATAAAAATAAGTGAAAGTAGCAGAAATTAACTTGTGTCTCTCAGACATTAAAAAGTAGAAAGTCATGATGTAAATTAAGAGTGTAGTCTAGAGCTAAAAGGTTCAGCATATGCAAGTTCCCTCACCTGCTTGAAACAAAAATATAATGGTGAATTGACAAGGTTTCAGTAATTAGCAAATACAAGGACCAGGGGCAAGAGTAGACAAACCTGAATAAGAATACAGTAGGTTTCTCTTGGCCAGTGGGGTAGAGTTGAGTGTGACTTACTGTATAAAAGATATTTGGTAATTCTGGTGATTTTCTGATTGTCACAACAAAGAATGTGTTTGAAAAAACAGTAGGTGCTTCTAGGCAGGGGATGAATATGAAAGAATCTGTGAAATGTCCTACAATGCACAGAACATCCCCTCTCACTCCACCTTCACAACAAAGAATCATCTCACTCAAAACACCAACAATGTCAATGTTGAGAAGACCTGATTTAGCCTAAAACCTCAGTCCCACCAAAGAAAAAACATGGCCAAGAAATGTTATATTTAAAAAATAAGGTTCATTAAAATTTTTGTCTTCTATTTTTAGTCTCTTAATTCAGTCATTCACCAGACTATAACCTCAACTATGGTGTATTTACATATGGAATCCTCATAAGTAAACTAATTTATTTCAAAACTAGACATTAGCTCTATTGTACACTTGATCCATTTATATACTTCTTTATCATGATGTTGCTTTGTTTCAATGGAGAACTTCTTGCACCACCGCTTCTGTAATGTGGCAACTTTCCTACAGACATCACTATATAATTTAACAGCCCCAGGAAAAGCTCTGTCAAGGATGGCAGTGTGACAGCCCAATAAATTTCCTCCCAGCTTTGCCTCTAAGTTTTTCCTTATTGTTCCTACTCTAAGATAAGTTGTACACATTTGATTTTTAAAATTTTTAAGTTCGCACATAATAACTAAATATTTCCAGTGTAAAATGCGATAATTTCATAACATATGCAATATCCCTCCAAAGTGCATGTGTTGACCCTTGGTCCTTGTGTTGGCAGCAGCCACAGAGATGGGGCTTTTGGAAGGTGATTAGATCAGGGGGTTTCTAACTTTATTGTTTAATTAGCCCTTTGATAGGCTCATAATTTGATGGTCTTATTGGGAGCTAATGGATACTTTAAAGGGTTGTATTTACTTTATAAAAACCCCTATAATGCCCAAATACAATGGAGATGTAACCACTGATACAAAGAGGAGAGTAGTTTATCCATAATTTACATGTGACCTGTTAGCTTCAAAAGATTCTTCCAGTCATGGATCATACAGGAGGCAGAATGTGAACCTCAGAGTTGATGTCTGTGGTCCTGTTAGTTGGATTGACCAACCCAAGTACCCAACTATATCATTGCTGTTTTCCCGAGTCTGAACCATGTTGTGTGTCTCCATAAGGAGTGTATGTACTGTGTCTTAATCATACCATATTAATAGTAGCGTGTAAATCAACAGAGCTGTACTGATTTACCCATGAGTGTGAGGTTCAACTCGCTAGAATGAGAAACTGTCAGGTTAATAGCAGATACAACAACAGAGTAAGATATAAAGTGGGAGATCATGTACAGCCAACAGCCAGGGATCTGATTGTCCTCTAGGATAATACCCCTATGTTGATATACCGCCTAGTGATTCGTTGCATTTTTTGTATATTGGGAGTCAGTCCAGGTTTGTTCCACAAGGCTGTCCATCAAGAAAATAAAAGCCAGATTTAAAACTACTTGCACTGGTGGAAGGTGAACTGGTTCCCACAGGGCATAATCCACCAATATCAGAAAAGCCTTAGGTTTTTTCCAGGTGGAGCTGACTAAGGAGGTCTATTTTAGTCATGGACAAAAGGATAGTGGAGGTAGGAGGTAGGAAACAACTGGGAGAGAAGCATCTTCAAGCAAAATCATGTTAATTTTAATAATTAAGCAGTAATAATCCCTTTAACCTTAACAGTATTATCACCTTCTTCAAATCTGAGAGACTAGGGCAATCTGAATACCTGTGTCTAACAAAGCTAACCAAAGTAACTGATTTGTTGGACCCCAAACTATATGAAGGTAGGATTGAGAACTTTGTAAATGTTTCAATTTAAAATTTTTTTTTTTCAATGTTATACATATTGCCATTAACCCCACTCACTTCAAATACACATATCTCATCATTCTTCATACTTTATGAAGCATTTCTGGAAGCCTTCCTTTTTGAGTGTCTTTGTAAGGTATAATAGAAATACAGTGAATACTGCTGTTGAGTGTATGAGTTATGCTGAGGTTCATAAAAACATTAGAGCATGTTCTCATCCAACTTATTCACCAGACCTAGCACTGTGAGACTTCTAGCTCCTGACCAAAGTCAAAATAACCATAAAAGGTAAATGTTTGGAATGGATGCAAAACATTGAGGGAGTCATGACAGTGCAACGAAAAACACTCAAGGAAAAGGACTTTCAGAGCCGCTTTGTAAAGTGGCAAGAATGATGGGATAAGTATCTTCAAATGAGGGGGAGTATTTTGGGGGATCTTCATGGCAAAAATCTTACTGTAACAAAATTTTTAAATTTAAAAATTCATCAACTATTTTAATAACTTCTTATAGGTAATGCCAAATGATTGTTTGCTGGAAAGGGATACTTCAGAGGTCTCTGAAACTGTGTGTGGAGCTGGCCTCTACCCTTTCCTACTGAGGATCAAAGGCATGTGATGAATGGAACAATTTCTATGAGGAAGACACTTTTTGCTGTTTGCATCTAACATATTGTACATACTGTAAACTTTGCTGATTTACCAGAGCTCACGTCATCTGTGACTTCCTTGTTCCTTAGGTTCCAATACACATGCTCTTATTTGGCTTGGCTTCACACTTAATAGAAGACCCAGAGGAATTTCCTGGGCAATGAGTTAGCTTCACAGTTCATAAAAACTTTGATTTAAGACAGGTGAAGTATTTTTGCTGAATTAATAGGCAACCCAAACTGAGTTGGTGTCCCATGAGTCTCTATTAAAGCCAGAATAGCTACCACCTCCTGAATTACGGTAGCATTAGCCATCATTGCAAATACATAGGACTTAGAGTTTTTAAAGTGAACTCAAGACTCAGTTCAGTCTTTGGATATACTAATCATGCTGAACACCACCCATTGCCTGATAAATTCATCTTAACATTCCCACTGGTCACAGAAGACCTCTGGCTTTTGATAACATTTTCCATAAATAGTCTTCCGATGCTGTTATGGGATCTCAATTAAAATTAGATAAAATTTAAATTATGAAAATCCACTCCAATGTCATTCCCAGCTTCACATTAATTGTGAGGCTCCACAGCTAAATATATTACTTTTCTGTCCTGACTATGTAGCCTATCATTTAACTTCAGTTCCATTGGGTGGAACTCATCATTGCACGGGTGTATACATTCTAGACAACCATGCAGTGCCGTCAACATTCGATCCTGGGATTAGTTCTTAAGAAAAGTAAGGTTCTCAGGGTGAGAGGCATATTTCACCTTTCAAATGAGAAATGGCCCCTACCTCTTAACAGTTCATATTTTTTTCTATAGCTCTTGCTTAGTGTGTGGTCTCCAGAAAGTCTAAGGTAAATCACCCTTATCACTAATATAAACACATTACTCTGCTGCTGCTGCTGAACTGTTCTTTGGGTCCAGGCAGAGTGAATATTTAACAAAATTGACATTTGTTTTGAATGAGAATGAATATTATATTAATAATACCACATAAGGGCTTGGGATTTAGCTCAGTGGCAAAGCTCCTGCCTGGCAAGTGCAAGGTTCTAAATCCAATCCCCAGTACAAAAAAAAAAAATCAGATAAAACACTAAGCAATAGTATCTTTAACATTATCAAATTAACCCAGAACAACTAGAAAATTTAAGAAAACACTTAGAAAGTTTACCAAAACTACCTGCCAATGAAATAATAAACACAGATAACTTGCTAGATAAATTATTTGAAACTTGGAAGGAATAGATTTCAGAATAAAAAGAAAAACCTCTGACTTTATTTTTATAAAGTCATTGCAATACTGAGAAAAATCTTCCCAAAATACAGCACAACTAACTACCTAAGTAGCTACTATTATTCATGAATAGCACTAGAGAACTACTTAACAAAACTTTATACATGGAATTCCATAGCACATTAATAGAGTAACATACCATCACAAAACAAATTATAACAGCTATGCATGGATGGTTCAATATTGCAAAAATCTGTAAATATAAGTCAAACATGTTATTGACTCCGGGAACAAACACATGGGATCCATTTGATAGATGCCAATGCTGAAGAGAAAAGGTACAATTTGTTTTCAAGTAAAGTTGTGTAATGCAAAAGAACTTTAATAAACTGATACAATGAGGAAACATAGCAAGTTACTATATAAAACTCAGCACATTTCCCTAGTAAAGAATTACCGGTAATAATATGCTTTTTATGAAATGGGAAAGAACATATGGAAATATATTTTTAAAAGAAGATTCAGTATTTTTTAAATGATGTCTTCTTAATTATTATTTGAATCATGTTCACAAAAAAACTAAAGTTTTTTGCAAGTTTTTGTGATTTTCATAAAATGTTTCTTAATTCCACTTGAACGTAAGTATACATACTGGACTATAGTACAAATTGATAGAGATTAAGGTAACACAAAATAGTCAAACAAACAAACAAAAAACCAGACAGATATTCTTTCAAATAGGAGAAAGAATTACCTAAGTGACTAAAAGGGTTACTGTCTTAGTTACTTTTTACTTGTTGCTGAGACAAAATACCTGATGCCCAAAATTAGGGAAGGAAAGGTTTATTTCTTACAGTTTCTTGGGAGTTTCAGTCCATACTTATTTGGCTCCAAGGCAGCATGGCGTGGCGGGGCAGCCATTCACGGGGGTTGCAAGCAGCAAGTGCACTAGCCAGAGAGACAGAGAGGGCCGAAGTGAGCAAATGGAAGACCTGCCTCGTTTACACTGTATCTCAGCTCCACCCCTGGGTGGGTGCAGCACTCACGTCATCAGTCCTGGTGCTAGACAACAAACCTATCACAGGCCAATGCCAGACTCAGCCCCATAAAAATTATATGAGGACTTGGGGGTACATAGTATATCACCCAATACAGTTACTTAGAAAAATCAGTCTGTGATTCATGCAGACTGTGTGTAGGAAATAGGACTGGTGAAAGGGTTGGGTGGAGACAGGGACATGCACATTGTCTACCATAAACACTGCTAGAAATTTTAGCCTTAGAAAAAAGGAAAGTCACTGTTTTAACCAAGGGTATGACAGGATCAGAACTGGTTTTTTAACCTATCATAGACATAAATTGTTGCCAGGTTCTGGGGTTGCGAGGTCATCTTCTGAGCTGGTTTCTAGATTCCTCCTGTCTTAAATAAAGAATTGGACAAAATAAGTCTAAAAGGTAGTGAGGTTTTATGGTTATTAAAGGTAGGAAAAGAAACATGTTTTGCAGAAGAAGTTTGGACCAAGTAAAAATAGGAAAGTATACTCTACAGCATGAAAGAGGACCGTGGTGAAAGGGAGAACACAGTAATCAAAATATTTCACTTGAGTGTTCTGAGACACATTGAAGAGAACTTTTTAATTGGGTCCATGAGTAGGGCTTTGGGAACTGTTCTGAGCATGTGTCTTGGAATTTTGCAATTAACCACATCCAATTCCCTAGCTGGTTTGCGGTGCCCTATGTCCTGCCTCAGTATCACCAAAGTGAGAGAAATAAATAGCATGAACAGATTAAGAAAAAAAAATGTCACACAAGTTCCAGGGGAGATGAGGAGTATTTATTATTTTTTAATAATCTGGGGAAAATCTATTTCATTGATGTAAGGAATATGATTAATTAGCAGAGAATATCTTCTTTGTCACTGTTCTTTGAAAGTAGAGCTATAATATTTTGGTATTTGCTATTATCAAAAAGTCTAAAAATGCAAATTTTATGACTATGTTAGCAATCTGCCTTGTTCCTTTGAATGAGGATATTTGGAATATTTAATCTCAGTGGCAAATTTTTATTTGCATGTACATTTTATCTATTTTTGTATTATCTTAGTGTATCTAGGCCACTATAACAAAATACCACAGGATTTGTGGCTTATAAACAACAGGAATTGGAGGCCCCAAGTTCTTGGTTTCATTCCTTTTTTTTTTTCATTGAGTCCTAATGGAGTGGAAGAGGTGATGGATCTCTGTAGGGTTCCTTTTATAAGGGCACTGATACCATTCACAAGTACTCCACCCTTGGGACCTAATAACCACCTCAAGTCCTAGCCTTCTAGTCCCATTAGATTTAGATGGTGATTTAGATTTCAATATATGAAGTGGGGAGGCACTTCCAGTCTATAGCACAAGTGACACACTCTTAATATTCAGATTTAGACTTCAGTTTTGTAAACCTTTATTACTTTATGATATTTATTTTATGTTTTTATTTTTTAATCTGTGGAAGATCTGCTTTGATATTTACTAAATATAGTTAAAAAGGGGCTAACCACTCACCAAGATGAGGATTACTTTAAACCAAAAACATTTCAGTTACAACATGCAGAAAGAAGTCTTATCTGAATTTCTCTTATCTGACTAATGCAGAGCCTCCAGAAAATACAGCTCCCATAAACCTCCCTCTGAGAGATTTTCCTATTTTGGAGAAAATTGACCCTTAGCATAGCAATAAAAAAGCCCAGTAGGACTTTCCCTACTGTTTCTCGAAACTTGAAATGCACCCTCCTCAATCTCACACTCTTTAAACTGATACACACTGAGTAGTCCCACATGCATGTGAGTTAAAATTTTTCTCCTATTAATCCATTGCTAGTTAATTAGTAGCTCCTACCTCCACCTATTCTAGCTGCATTGGTGGAGGAAATGTTTTTCCTCCCAATAATTAATGTATTTTAAAATATTTTATTAGCTTTGCATTTTTCCTATATTCTTACATTTTAGCATCTTTTCACTTGTATCTTCTACAGTTTGCAGCCTATATCTACCTCAAATATTTTAGAAATGAGCCCCCAGACTCAAATTGTCAGTACTGGAAAGAATACACGCAGACAGCAAGCAACAGAAGTGCACAAGGAGAAATTTAAAGTGTACTTCTGCTATGAGGCAGCAGGCATACTACTGATTAGGAAAGTGGGGTTTTTAAACCCATGCTTGGGGGGAGCAGATATCCTTTAATTTCATTGGCTGAATTCAAAGGCTTGCAACCTATCATAATTGACTGGTTTAAGTGGTGCAAGGGGAGGGTCCTAAGGGCTGCTGAGGGAAAGGAGGAATGTGAGAGTAGGGTTTGGGGATCAGAAAGTTCTTGGCTATCCAGGCGCCATCTTGGTCTGTGTCTATGTTTCGAGAATTTAAACTGAGCAGGCATTCCTGTGAATTAAGTGTGCTCATGAGGGGCTTCCCATGGTGGACTTTTTAATTTATATTCTTTGGTAGAAAAGATAGGGCCACAGTTTCTCATGAATGTGATTTAAAGTTTGTTCACCTTGATTTTCATTTTAATAATCTGTCTTCTTGACCTGATTTGTTGTATGTCTGTCATATTATCTTTTATGAGACATGAAAAAAGCTATGTTTCTTTGCAAAGTGTTTTTAGATCAGTACCCACCAAATATCTGGTTCATTTATTCTCTATTCCTCTATAGTCATCTGCTCTCTCACTATGGACCCAGTGTTAAATATTTTCTATTTTTATTTTCTATGTGTTCTGATGAAAATTATTATTTCTGTGCTCACTGAAATTCTATTAGGAAATCTATCACAACATCCATTAAAATGAATGCATGACAAAATTAATCATAGGGAAAAGAGAAAAAGCAAAGATTAAATAAAATTAATAATAGATATAAATAATAACCTATACAAAATAATAGAAATTAAATTTCATCATTTTGCTCTCTATATGTAGCTGTCTGAGAAAACCCAGACAAATATACTTCAGTAATGTGTAATATAAAATTTGAGTCAAAATATTTGAAGGAAGTAAATTAATGAATTTGAAAAAAAAGAAGAAGTAGGCAAGCTTCTCTTGGAGAAAATATGATAACTTCTAGACTAAAATAGAAAAGAAAAAAATCTCAACAGTGGGGCTCAAACTGCAATGTCCTCCAGAAAACCTTGCTTTATTAAACTAATTGGTTTCTGTTTACTTCTTCATTTGCCCCTGTGTGCTGCTGTCTCTCCTCCGCAGGTGGTCCCAGTTTCTCCTGGAGGGAATGAGTACTCTACTCAGTATGCAGTAACTACTCAGTAAAAGCTAACTTCCTAACTGCCTGGAGCTGAGCTGACTCCTATAGTTGTGCAGAATTGTAAAAAGGGAATAAAGCCAGGTGGATCACCACCTCCTCCCTCCAGCCTGAGAGAGGGTTTACTGGCTTATGCACTGTGAGAGGGGCCCATCTGAATTAGTGAAAGCAAGTGGGAAGTATTCTCACTCCTGATAAGAAAATGAAGAGCAAATAATCTTTCTAGGTGCTTTTGCAAGTATTTATACAAAGTTATACACTACCACAATGGCAAACATAATTTTAATAACCATTTAATAAAGGCTGGATGACTATGTATTTACTAATTGTAAACTTGTTAATTTTTACATTCACTGGGCATTATGTTAACTTCATAAAAATGTTTCAGAGAATTTGTTGAGCACTTGAAGCATAGTCTTCACATTACTAATCTTGTGAGTAGCATTTTAAAAAAAAACTCCAGTCTCTCATGAGGCTTTTAAGCGTGTTACTGGAGTTTTGGGGTGAAAACCCTGCTTCCAGGGCTCCTAATGATACAGAGGCAAGAAACTCCCAACCTACCATATATCCTGTACAGGTTCATGTTCTCTAAAACTGGGGAATGAATTTTAGGAACAACAGATGTTAAAAGTGGAATATATTTATTGAGAGAAAGAAAGCTTCTGTCTGAGACAGACAGAAGGGGTCCGGAGAGGGTTGCCAAAGACTCTGTGTTTTCTAGGAACTTTTATAGAGTAAAACCGTGAGGTGAGATGGATCAAAGGTGGGGAAAACCTAGGAACTCGCAAGGGGGGCATAAGGTGGGACAAAACTATGATTAACCAATAAGATTAATTGCTCAGGTGAAATTGGTTAAATCATGAACAAATAGGAAAGCGAGTCACATAGTAAGCGGGCATGCTTAACAGCAGTAACTCTTCCTGTAGGGGGTTGGGTGGTGACTTCTGACTTTCTTAGGGTGATAAAGACCTATTTAGACTGTCAATCCTTAGGATGGGGATGTATTTGTTTTGCTTTTTGTCTTGAGATCTGGCCCACAGTGGAAGGTATTTGTCCCCTCCAAGGTTACAAGGTATCAGATCTTCTCCACTGGCTCCTTTGAGGATCCAGCGCTATCTGACTGCCTATAATATTTTTTAACTAACTCAGCTGCCTGTGACACTAACAGAAGGAGTCACTGGTCCCAAAATGCCAATCAAGGAGACAGGTAGCAGTGAAGAAGGAGAAGGTATTAATCAGCATGGCCTTGAGGGAAAGAAGAGACAGAGGTTCAAGATCTGTCTTCAGGGTTTGACAGTAACTGAGGTTTACAGAAAAGGGAAATGAAAACAAGGGTTGAAGGTTTCCTCTACTAAGGGTTTGCTTTACTAATGCGATAGACAATTCTGGTGGAGTGATAGGAAATTCTTGGTTGATTATTTTCTCTGGACTGGTTTTACCAGGTGGCTTTAGATAAATTCTTAAGGCTTGAGGGGTCAATCTGGTTCCCTTGAGAAGGCTGTTCCTGTCTAGGGGGCAGGGAAGGAGCAACCTCAATTGCTTAAGGATGATGTCTTCATGGGGTGCTCAGCATGCAAAGTTCTGATACAGGGGAAAGAAACTCCCAGCCTGCTGGATATCTGGCACCGAGTTTGTGTTCTCTAAAGCTGAAGAAATAATTCTGGGAACAATTAAGGTTAAGAGCAGAATCTATTTGTTGGGGAAAGAAAGCTATATTTATTTATTTGTTTATTTGTTTTTTATTCTTTTGTGTGTGTGGCACCGGGGATTGAACTCACGGCCTCGTGCCTACCAGGCAGGTGCTTAAGCCACTGAGCCAAACTCCTGGCCCTAGTTTTTAAAGGCAGGGTCACACTATGTAGTTCAGGCCAGTCATGTGCTCGCGTTGTAGCCCAAGCCAGCCAGGAACTCACAACCCTCCTCCTACCTCAGCCTCGAACTCACCAGGCTCCTCTTACCTCAGCCTAACCTCCTACCTCAGCCTCCACAGTGCTGGGATTAAAGGCGTGTGAGCCACCACGTCTGTCTAGAAAGCTATATTTATTGGAGGAAAGAAAGCTTCTGTCAGGATCAGGGGCATAGCTCAGTGGCACAACAAAAAAACAAAGCTGCTGTCTAAGAGAGACAGAAGAGATCCCAAGTGGGTTGTGAGAAAATTGCTTTTTATAGGTTTTTTGTTTTGTTTTGTTTTGTTTGGTTTGGTTTGGTTTGGTTTGGTTACAGGAATCAAACTTGTACTTGCCAGGTAAGCACTTGCACTGCTGAGCTAAATCCCTAGCCCTGAGGAATCTGCTTTTTAAGGGAATTTTATACACAAAACCATGTGGCAAGATGGGTCTAAGGCAGGAAAACTATAATAACTAATAAGATTACAAGTGTGGTCACTTATGCAATATTGATCCAGTGGAAAATCAGAAGGTGGGCATGAGGTGGAACAAAACTATGGTTGACCAATAAGATTGTGAGTATAATTGCTTAGGTCATATTGATTGAATGGGACTCAACTGGGGAAGCAAATCATGTAGTAGGTGTATGTGGAATACAACAGGTTTTTCCTAGAGGGGTTGGTCAGTGTCTCCTCCTACCCCTGCCCCCATCTAAAGCGATCCAAGTGATCTGGAAAAAAGTGTTCTGATGTTTGGCAACTGAATGATCCTGAAATGCCTTAATTATATTTTTCTTGGTGTCCTCAGCCTGCAAGTGGGTAAATAAATTAAGTAAATTTAGACCTAAAAAACCTTGTGGTCCTAGTTTTTAGACACACATTCCTTAAGTGATTAACATGCATACAGTGCAGAGCTGAGCAGGGATCTGACTAAAAGCTGTAACGTAATGAAGGAAACAGATAGAAAATGAAGGCAGAGATGCCAGACTTCATCCTGCATTCAGTGACTCACTGGTCATCTGCAGGCCTAGCCTGTAAATCCTTGTTGTAGAAGCAGGGAAGTATGACACCTTTCTTGTCCCATTATAAAGGTCATGACTGATACTCCTATAACAAAAGACAAGTTAACAGCAAAGTAAAATAAAATTATAATTTATCAACGTTTTAAATATATGGGAGGCTTTAGAAATATACCCCATACCCAAAGACAATTGTCTTTTGTATCTTTAGATTCAGTGAAAAATAACAACAACAACAACAAAATTGACCTCATGGGGAAACCCAGCAAATGTCTGTTCAAATTCCTCTTAGTCTCTCTGCACAGCATTCTGTGTCCCAGGTGTGGGGCACACACCCTCAGGAATAAGGGTTTTGTGATCCTCTAAGAGATGAGGCAGAACAGCCCTTACATAGAAAGTTAAGAGAAGACTGTTTTTAGATTGTATGGCTATATTTGGGGAAGAAGGGGCTCCTATTTCTAGGACCTACCTTAGGGAAAAGAAATTCTAGTATTTTAGCTTGTCTTAGGGGAGAGTGGGGAGAAGAAGGAAAGAAAATAAAACTGGGCGTGGTGGTAAACACCTGTAATTCCAGCATTCTGTGAGGTTGATTAGAGGATCACAAATTTGAGCCAAGTTTGGGTAAACTCAGTGACTCAGGAAATCTTGCCTCAAAACAAACAAACAAACAAACAAACAAACAAACAATTTAAAAAAGAGCTGGGGATGTAACTCAGATAGAAGGTCCTGAACTCAATACCCAGGGCAATCAGTCAATCAATCAGTCAATCCAAGAATCAGTGTAGGGGGTCAAAAAGAGACCACTTCTGAGGACTATTCCAATGTCTTTCAGTTCAAAAAACTCAGTCTAAGAACATGTGCATTTGGAGGTCCTGTCTAACCTTTATAGACTTCCTTATATAGACTTCAGAGTGTCAAATTAATATTTTTACAAAAATTTGAGTTTTGAGAATGAGTATTTATGGATAAATTGATTCAGCTTCATCTAGGTATTGTCCTATTACCATCAATTTCACCTTTTTTAGGAATCTACAAAGTAATTATATTTAGTGTTATACTTGTTTAAGGAAAGAGCATACAAGTTCATTTCATGTGGTTGACAATAGTCTTCTCTTGGTCAAAACACATTTCTTTAATCAAGAATAGCTTTCATTTTGACTTTTATTTTCACTGTGACTATGGATTAGCAATCATTTATGACCTACAGTATTTCTTGTAGTATATTTTTACATCTCCTAACTACATTAATTGATATTCCAAAAATGTATTCTATCTTAAATACTATAAACACCATCTAGATAGAAATCTTCTTAAAATAGAAACAGATTGTTTGACATTTGGTTGTTCATTTTGATAAAAGTGATACAGGAAAAAAAAGTATTGGTTTTGAAAAAAAATTCTGAAGTGAGGTTAGAATAAAGGTTGATTTTCCTACAAGGCTTGGTCATGTTTAAGTACTAGACAAAATATCTTAGCTTGAGAATGGAAATGGCAAGAGGTTACTTTTTTCATTTCACCGATGTTCACAAAAAATCAGTTTTCATGCCAGTACTTCCCCCATTCCCCAATTAATAGTTTCACTCATTCTGTTTACTACAGAAAAGAACCACTGGAACTCAATGTTTCTGAAAGTAAGGTCCTAACAGCTCTGAACTATTTAATAATAAGAGAGCAAATAGACTTTGGTGCAAGTTGAACTTTTGGGCATGCCAAAGAAAGTAGTGTTAACAGCTAAATAAATAAATCATGTTCAATACCTTGGTTGGATTTAACAAAATTCGTTCAACTTGTTGAAAAGATTGCTGGGAACATTGTAGTTAAGGTGTCTAAAATGTAATTGCAAATGTCAATGAATCATAAAAAAAATGTACAACTGTGCAGATTTATGTGTTTCACCAGGCATTCCTAATGCATGGAACATTTATGGAAAGGATATGAGTATCAGTTATTAAATCTCATTACAGAGGAAGATTCATTTCTATAATACTGAATTATGGCAGATATTCTAATGGTTCTAGCTATGTGAAAACATTTTGATACGAAGAACATGATTTATATGGGCCATGCATGAAGTTTTAGTGGAAAAAATAATTCTAATACGCAAATGATTTGTTGTATTGCTTAGAACACAATAGAAATAGCATGTAAGTCCTATGTGAAATGTACAGTTTGTACACAACCAAAATAACAGAGAAACAGGTGAAGTTGAATACAGTAATATATTTTGTTTCACCCAAAATACCTAAATGATACATATGAAAGTAATGAGAGTGTTCATAGTTTTTGTACATCTAAATCCTGTGCATATTTTGTATTTATAGCACACCTTTACTTTGAACTCACTTGTTTGACAGCTCAGTAGTCACATATTGGACAAGAAAAAATACCTACATTATCTATTCAGTTGCTTTCAGCACTATAATTACCTTGATAACATCATGTAAATTGATTATATTTATGATTAAAATTAGAACTATAGGTTAAATAGCTTGGATATTTTCCTGTGAAATAGGCCTTGACTCATAAAAATGCACATTTTTTCTCAAATGGAAATGCTTCATGTGCTTATAATACATGATAAGTGAATTGTGTAACCTTTGAATATAGTTGTTGAATCAATGGATTACTTTATATTGTTAAAAGCTTTATTTCCTGCATATACTAGCTGCCTGTTTATATAATGAAAAAATATATTTTAAAACATTTCATAAGAAACAATGCCTATTATTGAAATTTAATGAATCCACATGTGTTGTCTCTGCTTTCAGAAGAGTGAGGTTCTACAGGCTCTGCTAATCCTAAACGTCCGTCTCCATAACAGTATCTTATCACACTGATCAGTTGTAATTCTTTCATTGTGTGTATTAGATGTGGGGCTGGGCCCACTATGAACATGTAACCTAAGTAATATTAAACTAACCTGCAAATATTTTATTACAGGCAAAAGTGAATAGTTGGCAAGGTCAAGAGATACTCAATACGTAGACAGGAACAAAATAAACTTCAGTGGTCAGATATTCTTTCCTCGGGAGGTACTTAGATAGTATTTAAAGGCAAAAGGAAGAAATCATGAGCAGGAATTAGTTAGATCACTTCAATAACCACAAATTGATTGATTTCCTAACAGCACACAGACATACACCAGAAAAACTAAAAACCATATAGTCAATCTTGAAAAAACTTGAAATAGCTGAATTATGAATCAGAGGTCAAGTTTATGAATTAGTTAATATGGTTTATAAACCATGGTTGTAAATTGAAAAATTAAAATCACAATAAGCCCATACTGTCCTCATGCCAACATGTTCATTTTGTCTCACTAGTGCAGAATCATCTGCTATTCATAATTTTAATTCCTGGTATAAGTCTTAAATATTCTAATAATAAGCCACAATCACATGAAAATTTAAACATTCTACTGTTTTAAGGTTCATTAGGCACCAACACTTCTAGTCATAGTTCTAGTACATAGGTCAAGAATTGGTACCCTGATTTTAAAACTGATTATTATTTTTCCCTGTTATCTATTGCCAAAGAAGAATGAAATGAAAATTAGTTCCTGTCCCTAGAAATAAGTTTGATTGATGAAAAAGTAATAGTAGATGACATTATGTACAAATAAGAAAATACATGGCAGCACATTAAAATGTCCATTTAAGAAATGTAAACATTAATTATCCATTTCAAGTCATAATTATGACTAGTAAAATTAAAATATAAAACATGAATTAAATGTAATTTTATTATGAAGCAACATTATGTATTTGTACCACAAATTTAATAGTATCTTTGATACACATTTATTAATAAATTCATATTGTAAGATCCCTAGGTAGAAAAAGAATGAAAAGCAGCTACTTGGTTATCATAAAATGATTAATTATATGTAGTTACATATATAATTATATATATTCTTAAAAATCAAGTCTAATTTTTTAGTCATAAGACTATGTATGCAGAAATAGAAATAAGATGTGTTATATATATATGAATGTAATCGTTATGTACTATAAACATGTACTTATAAAAATAATTGACAAAGTTCAAAATAAAATAAAATAAAATAAAATAAAAATCATTTCCCAAAATAAAACAAAACAAAAAAAGTTTTGGCTTAGCTTCTAAATGCAAAAATAGAGAACAAAATAAATCTTAAAGAGATGGCTTTAACTACATTATGGTGTGGTAACCTTGTGTGTATGGAATGTTCTCGATTTCAGTGGTTCCTCAGAGCTGAGTCTTCAGTGTAAAAACACCCAGAGACTTGATGATATCACTTGAGGACTTGCAAAAAGCAAGACATGCAAGAGACATTGAATCATGCAGTATACACCCCTTACTTT
This sequence comes from Dasyprocta punctata, assembly GCA_004363535.1. Taxonomy (NCBI): domain Eukaryota; kingdom Metazoa; phylum Chordata; class Mammalia; order Rodentia; family Dasyproctidae; genus Dasyprocta; species Dasyprocta punctata. The sequence goes on along the minus strand of RJWM01005154.1, from coordinate 42,020 downwards.
GAGGATATAGAACATTGGTGAATTTTGCTAAATAGCATTCTTTTAGATTCACAAAGTTTGTATTTACTTCTTTTCTTATTAAAGGAAAATTATCCATTTCCTTTTTGGAATTTGCCCCCTATATTAGTCACTTTCCTGCCTCTGAGACAAAATACTGAACACCCACAACTTGCTTGAAGAGAGGTTTATCTGGCTCACAGTTTCACATGGGCTCAGTTCAAAGTTGGCTGACTTCAAGGCAAAATGACATGGTGAAGGGCCTGGCAAAGCCCATGCTGTGGCAGCCAGGGAGCAGAGAGCGGAAAGGACAAACCTGGGGCAAGAATATACCCTTTAAATCATGCCCCTAGTCATCCACCTCCCAACAGTCCCTTAAGCTACTGCATGATCCAGCAATCTTCCATATCCATGAGACTTTTGGGAGACATTTTAGATATTTTAGATCTAAACTATGACACCCCTGCTAGCAAATTGTGTTTTCAGTGGCTAAAATTTCCAGTTCCAGAAAAAAAGACCATCAAATGACTTAAGAGATCTGAGTGACCAGAGAGATTCTGCTGGCCACAAGCGCAATATGTGACTGAAATTATCAGCAATAGGATTATTGCCCTATTCATGATGGTAGGGAAAATCTGTCTCTCTTGGGCTTGAGAAGATGAAGATATGAGGTCTGAAGTTCTTGTTCTAGCTTTGCAAATGTGCCAGGGGGAACAAGTTTGAGAAGAGAAACAATGTGGAATTACTGCTGCTGCTGCTGCTGCTGCTGCTGCTGCTGCTGCTGCTGCTGCTGCTGCTGCTGCTGCTGCAAATTTTCACCTCTGTAGTCACAGAGGCAGAAGGATCAAAAGTTTAAGCCCAGCCTAAGCTACTTAGTAATGTAGTGAGCCCCTGCCTCAAAATAGAAAATAATAAAGGGCTGGGTATGTAGCTCAGTGCAGAGGCCCTGGGTTGAACCTCCAGCATTGCCTCCACCATTTATTTTTTTAAATTAAAAGTCTTTATTATATGAAGGCAGGTGTTAAGATGGCTCACATAAATTGTGGGTTGGAGGACAGTGTAGGAACCAGAATCCTGACTCTTAGCTTACATTTACCAGTTTTGCCTCTATAAAATGCTGTGCCCTTTGGTCTCCTGGACTGCAGAGGGGAAGGTTGTCTGCAGGGAGGGTCTCAGCAGGACGTCTTGGCATTTGTTAGGGTTTGGTTTAATTTACTTACTTATATACCTTTGCTAAATGGAGAGACATTTATGTCACACCAGTCTAGAATGATGTAAAAACTGTATTTTGGTATAAAAATCCTTTTAATATGAGGAGAGCAATAGCAGACTGAGAAACAAAGGCAAGTAATAAATTCAGACCGTGAATGGATTTGTAGTATTAGGGAAAATTTGTTTTGTAAACTACTGAGATTTTTGGGGTCCTTTGTTATGACACTGTATTTTAGCTGAAGCAGATGGAAAACATTTCTAACAGATTTTTTCTATCTTCACTGAAAAATCTTGTTTACCGTCTGCTCTACCTTATGTTAGTTTCTGTTTATATGAGTCTGTCCCCTGGCCAAAGACCCACGGGCGACCTTTCAGGCCCGGCTACAGGCGATTGCACAAACTTTGCCTGGCAGTTTGCAGGTGCAGAGCGTCCTTCCCCACGTCCTGCTGGGACACAGTGAGGGGGCCGTGTCTCTGAAGAGAGCTCTCACAAAGTTTCTGCCTCTTGGCCACTGGTGTTCTTACAGGTATCAACAACCAGATGAGGTGCTTTCCTCCTGCAGCCTCCTTACCAGGACCGCTTGGTGTGTGTGGCCTGTGCTAGGTCTTCATTATTTTGCAAGGAGGGAGACTGTGAAGATGCTTTTCTTCGATCTGATTAGTACACAGTACTTTTCCTGTCTTAGCTCTACCCTCTTTTCTTCTCTGGGCCACTGAGGACATAAAAAGACAGGATCTTTTTGCTGGATGCTCTCTCAGCAGGGAGATGATCTTTGAAAGCACGCTGACTGTTGTGACTCTTCCCTGGAGCCATTCCATGGAGGAAGAATGAAACTCTGGGGCGTCATTCCACACTTTCTCCTGCTTCACTTCTTCCTATTCTTTGTACTCAATAAAAAGACTCGATTGCTACTTTCTTTTGGGTCTGCTTTCTTAGTTACTCAGACATTGGGTAGAGCACCTCTGTCCAGTTCAGCTTGGCTCCTCACAGTCAACTTCTTCAGATATCCAATCCATCAGGATACAATACTGGAATAAACTCAGAGGGTGGGTTTGATCATTTACTTCACTTCTATTGCCATCACCCCAGATCATGGCAATATCATCTCTCACCTGGACGCCTGTAATTGTAGTCCTGTGTTCTCTCTGTTCCTACTGATGCTTCATTCTTTCTGTTCTCAGAACAATAGCCAGGACAATTCTGATATTTTGTATTGTATTAATTCCTACACCAAAGCTCTGCAATGACTCCCCAGTTCACTAAAAGTTAGCAACATCCTCGGCATTATCTATAAAGCCCTAAGGAGCCCTGTATCCATAATGTTCATTGTCAGTCTCCCTGGTCTTTTCTTTTACTCCTACTTCCCCTGTGGTAAAGTCTGTGTTAGGCAGCAACTGCCTTGCTGACTTCCTCATCTCTCCTAGGTCTCTGTGCAGAAGTCACTTTCTAAATGAGCCCTTCTCCTTTTAAATAGAGTCACCCAACCCCTTGTACTTGATTCTCCTCATAGTGCTGGGGGTTTTTTCCTACTTTTCAAGTATGCATCTATTATTCCATACACTTTAATTATTATTTTATTACCTGTTCTTCTTGATCAAGTGAGTAAGCTTCATGTGGGTAGAAGGCTTTTTTCCTTCAGAAAGATCTTGTATTTCCATTGAGGAAGCCTGATTCTTAGAACAGGTATTAGCAAATAATAGGTGGTTTATAAATCAATAAATTAATGAGTTAAAATTGTATTGGTAAACCAATAAAAATAATGAAACTGTACTAGATGATGATATGGAAGCCTATAGTTGTCACCGTGTTCTGTGCACTGCCTGTGTTTCCAGGGTCCCCCACGCTGGTACACGCTAGTCCAGGATGCGACGTCCCACGAATGCCTCAACATTTTCAAGGCAGTTTCTCTGTAGCTTCCCTCCCATATCCACCCGCCAGAGTAAGTCTTAGCTCTTCTTACTGCTGTTCTTTTAGGTTGGAAAATAATTTCATAAACTGATGACTACCAGTGGTTCATATGGCACAAAGCATCACGTTTAATTTTCACAGGTTTGTTAACTGTCTAACTTAAAAGGAAGCTTTTTGAAGCAATTTTAGTCAGCAATGCACACTCACATGGGCACATTTTGAAGAACAAAAGTCATGACTCTAGTGATAATTCATTTGCAAGCTATACACAAAAGCAAGTATGGATAGATAAATATCTTGGATAATGAAAGTTTTTCTTTTCTCAAATTATAGGCATATACTTAGTACTTCGGATTACTTTTACTTAGCCATTTTATTTAACCCAGTTGGCATTTTAGTAATATATGAATCACAGGGGAATGTACGTGAGACTTCTACATTTCACTTGTGATATGTATGTATATATCTACACATACACACAGATAAAAATTATAGTAAGTAGAAGAATATATGTTATATTTATAGTTATTTTAATTATTGATTGATAATTTGAGAGTAAATTTAAGAAATTTAATGGAAAGATAAAATACAAAAATTGCTCTATATTTTTCCTTCAAATTAAGAAATATTTCGTATACTTGCTAAAATCATTCATGCTATAAATTAGTACATTTTACTTGTGGACCCGGGGTGGTGGCACATACCTACACTCCTAGCTGAGGCAGGAGGATGGCTTTGGTACAGGAGTTGAAAGTCAAACTGTGTAACATAGTGAGACTGTGCTTTTGAAAGAAAGAAAGGAAGGAAGGAAGGAAGGAAGAAAGAAAGAAAGAAAGAAAGAAAGAAAGAAAGAAAGAAAGAAAGAAAGAAAGAGAAAGAAAGAAAGAAAGAAAGAAAGAAGAAAACAAGCACAAAAAAGAAAGGTAGGTTTGATTATGCGAAGAAAAATTATTTGCATTAAAATTGTGAGGATCTGTAGAGTATCTTATGTGTTAGACAACTAGACTGGATGCATATAAAACTTGCTCAAAAATCTTCTCTGCTAAATGATAATCTATAATAAATGAAGAATTTAAAAATTCAGTCCTATGTGTCTTTCCAGAAAAGAAATTGGTTTATACAAACTCTTTACTTTGGTCCCTTTTCTAAGCATTTGTACAGATGTTAAACATTACATTTTCCATTATGTTGATTGATTCTAGTCATCTTAAGAAAATTCTTCTCCATAGATGTCAGCACAATGGGTTTTTAAAAAGCTGTTGTTTTGAGTAATGATCATCAAGGGAAAGAATATGACATTTCTAGGAGAATCGTAGCATGTCTGTAAAATGTAAGATTAGCTTGTGCTGATGGAGAGAAAAGAATAACATCAAACATGAAGTCCTCATAATAAAGTCTGTAATACTTGATTCTAAGAAAAAAGTCTAGGTAAAGAGAGATCTGTTCAAAGTATTTTAAACATTTAAGGAAAAAAGTTTCCCAATGCTGCTTTCGTCCTCAAAACACAGTGAAGGTCACTGCAGTAGAAAATGTCTCTGTTGATTTAGATAAATGTGGCCTCATTCCAATATATTCTGCTTTTTCTTTTATCCAATTGAAAACCACCACAAGTTTTTTCCTGTAGGCTGTCAGACATAGCACAAATATTTCATATACCATGGGCTTATTAAATTGGCACCGATTTTAGCCTTTGGGGTAGTTTACTTCATGATTTTAAAAGCTTTCCACCTCCCTTCCTTATTACAGAATACACAATACAGATGTTCCTGTTTTGAAAGCCTAATGTTAATGATATCTCCCAATCCATATGCTGGTACTTTTAAATACACAAATTGGAGATTATAGACCATATTGTAGGAATGAAGGTGAATATGGGAAATGTGTTGTTGATGAGTAGCTCATATTTAAGTATCTTCCAAATATATCAGCCTTTTAAAATTTGATGACTCTAATGTTTAATTTATGCCATGCTATCTGCTTGTCATAATAAAACAAATAGGGAAAAATCAGCTTATAAACTTTTGAAATTTAAAAATCCTTTTTATATGTAAGATTGCTCTAAGCTACCTAAGCTTAATATATATTCAGTCTTCATTTTTATTGAAAAACCTATATGTGAGGTAGTACTTTTGTTATGATTATAGCAACAAGGAAAATCAGGTAAATTTCCCAGAATCTCATACCTTGTGATACTGAAAAAAGGTTTCTAACCTAGATGCAATGGATCCAGAGTCCACATCCTTACCCACCATACCACTGCTGATTTGCATAATGGTAATACATAGAAGAAAGTTGGAAGTAAGGCCTTGAAGTAGAAAGTTGCACCCATTAATAAAAACTAGATTAAAAATAAATTGTACAAAGTACAAAGAAAATGCAAAAGAAGCTTAAGAATCAGCAAAATACGGCAACTCATAACAAAAGCACTAAAATTTTATTTGACTAAGAGTGCAAAAAGGAAATAAGCTGTTAAGAAAGTAAAAATTTTGTTTTAAAGTTTAATAAAGTAGGGATTCGAAGTGCATGTCTTGACACACTGATCTAATTCAGAAACAAAATGGCACAGTTCTCTCCCTGATTCCTGCATTCACTCACCCAGTGAGTGCCTTCTGTGACCTTTTAGGCTATCAGCACTCATGTAGGAACTGAGGTGTAAAAGCAGACCCAGCCCTTACCCTCAATGAAATTGTGTCATCAGTGAAGGAGACGCATCTCCGCTGAATAAGGCACAGTACGTGGGGCACAAACAGTGAGGGAAAATAAAGCGGAAGTGAGAAATGCCTAAACTCAGAAAAGCACAGACGTCTTCAAGATGAAAGCTTCAAGGAGGTTGTATTAGGTGCCGGTGACTGCTGTAACAAACTGGCACAGTCAGGGTGGCTTAGAACAGCAGAAATTCATTCTCTCACAATTCTGGAGACCTGAAGATCAGGGTTTTGGTCAAATTCCTTGTGGAGACTGCAGTGGAAATTTCATTCTCTGCCTCATTCAGATTCTGGTGGCTGCAACCTTTCTTTGGCTCAGCCTCTCCCTCTTACCATCAAATACCCGTTTTCTACAAAACTCTTTTCTTCTATATGGAAACACAGAATTGCTTTTGTATCCAATAATTTTGTATCACAGAATCCAGGCTAAACAAATGCTGTCTTTGGCCTCGTTAGGTCCCAGGGGTGTGAGGTGGGAATCTCTGGGATGTCATTTGTCAGCTTCCTACAGAGGCCAGTGTAACTAAAAGCAGAATGAGTGAGAAGAGCAGAGGCTGGGAAAGGAGTGGGACTTGTAGATTCTTGATTGCCCTGGTTTTTACTTAGCAAGGTGGAGCTACTGGGCAACTTGGACTGCTGACTGACCTCCCTCAACTAGCATTTTAGAAGACATTTTATTATTATTATTTTTGTGTTGATGTGAGAACATAGAAGAAGACAAGACTAGAAGCAGGTGATTTGGCATTCAATTGCAATGACCTAGGGTGACATATCCATGTTTGGTTCCAGGAAGTTGGAATGTAGCTGAAATAATGAAAATCCTAGAAACTGTTTGAAGGAAGTGTTGACTAACTCAGGACTCAGGATGTACTTTGAACTTGGTGGCACCATTTGTAGGAAGTCCCTGAAACCACTGTTTTCTGGGCAAATATCTTCTACATGGAGAGTAGCAAGATCAGAGTGGTTTTTGGTCTTTTCCCAATGATGTGAGAAAGTCAAACTTTTATTTCTACTGTTATGTGAGGACTCTTGAATACAAACCCAGAAGCGTATTAGGGAGAAGCTGGTTGGAAACATGAGCTTAACCATGTCTGTAGACTGAGCTAGTAAATAAATGTTAGCGTTGAGTACATATAATAAATTCGGAAATCCAAACAATTTGTGAAAATAAATTGTTTTTAAAATTCAGCAAGCTTGGCTGGGGATATAGCTCCAGGCTGGGAAGCGCAAGATACCGAGTTTGATTGCAGATACAAAAAAAAAAAAAAAAAAAAAAAAAAAAAAAAAAATTCAGTGAGCTTAAGGATATGGAATGAATAGGCCCTTGGTAATAAAAAGTCAGCATCTTGTGGACATTCAAAACAACCTTGGAGCAGGAACTGAATGCCATAGTGAAAAGCTGTAAGCTGGTGGCATGTCGGTGAAATTTCAACACACATATTCCTTACATTTGTACCACAAGAAAGCATTTGAAGTTCTATATGTGGTCAGCATTTAAAAAATTGTGCTTTTTCATATAAAAATGAGTTCTCATGTAAAATGTATACTTCCAGAAACTGAGCATCAGTAGCACGTGTTCCTACAGAGAACTAATTTTGGGGGTCTTGTGAAAGTGCCTCCTCTTCCACAGCTCTTCCCTTCTTTCTTCTCTTTGATGAATTTGTCTGGGACTCTCTGCCCTCATGTTTTAAACTGGCTGTTTAGTAAGACCCTTAGTAAGGTCCCTTCCTTTTCATGAGAATTCTAGTCACTTCTTACCTTTGTTATATGCCTCATTTCTAGGATCTCAAAATGTCCTATTTTTCCAATTTATTTCCTCATTTGGTGGAGCATATTTACAATAGCTAGAGAATCAACTACAATGTTTGAAGGGCACGCATGATGCATAACAATTTTTTCATGTCTGTCACCAAGTTCAATATTGAAAGCCCCCTAAAATAACCCTTGGTTTTGATAATTTGTTAAAGCAACTCATACAACTCACCAAAAGCTATTTACTTACTATGGTTTGTTGCAGGGAAAGGATACAGATTAAAATCAACCAAAGAGAAAGAAGTTTACAGGAAAATATCAAACACAGAATTTCTTGTCTTCTTGTCTTTCCTGGTATTGATAAATGATAGCATGTCTGGAGAACTGCCACCCACAGAAGCTCCCAGAGCCCTCGTGTTCAGTTTTTATTGGGGTCCCATTATGTAGGCATGAGTGATGGATTGATTGTATGCATCTTTGATCTCAGTCTCTAGGTTTATTGATATTGTGTGACCTCAAATCCTCAGCCTAAATTGCACTGTTTGTCTTTCTGGTATGGCCATTCCCACCCTAAACCACATCATTAGACTTTGCTTGGTGATTCAAGGTCCCCAGGTAAATAAAAACATGTCTATCAGGCATAAAATTCCAAGGGTCCAGATATTACTTTCCAAAAGTGGAGGGCAAAAGCCAGACAATCTCTGGGCAAGGCTAAATTCTTTATTACACACTATTCTGCAGTAACTTTTTAAGGATAGTATTTGGAAACAAAAACACATAGAGAAAGTCATTGAAATGCATAATGATTGCTAATTTGACACAATAAAGAATTCCGTATTCTCTCTCCACCCAGTTCAAACCAACATACAGTTTTTACTCGGAGAGCATTACTCAAGTTTTTAATGATGTTTGAAAAATTTGGAAACCGCGTTGACTCTTGATTAATTATAAATGACTTGCTTTTGCTGTCTTATACTTCTGGAATTTTTCTACATCCCAGTACTCTGAAATTTCATGATTATAAGCCTTAAAGTGACTGTTTTCATTCATTCTAGTAAGATTTAGTTGGCTTTTTCAATTTATATTGTCAAATTACTAAATTCTCTGAAACACTTGTATTAGTTCCTTGATAATTCTGCCTCTTTCTTATTTGTAGTTTTCCTGTTTTGAAATTCCTATTAATCAGGCAATGAATTGATCATCTAATGTTACCTTTTTTTGTTCGTTTGTTTGTTTTTGCATTTTATGCTTTTTCATTTTTGGACGTTTTCATTCAATTCATACAAAATTTTTTTTTTTAACTCTATATCATAGTTTGATTTCAAGAGTGTTTTATTTACTTCCTGAATATTGCTTTTATACCATCCTGGCTTTGTAATTCTGTCTTCTCTTAATATTTAAAAATATTAAATCCATACATTTTGAGGTTTTGTGTTGCTTTTTCCATCATCTTTTAAAATTTTTGTGTCTGGTGTCTGTTTTGTTCATAATGTTCTTCAAAGTCAGGCACTTTTTACAGTTTATTCAAATTTATTATTAAAACTTTAAAGTGTTTTTGGCAGATTTGTGTGACTGTGCTTTGTTGATGTATGGCTCTCCTGCAATGATAATCACAGGGAAATCTTGCTTTTCTGTGAGGAAAATTCTAGTTGTCAGTTTTTCACTGGCTTTTTTCTTGAGAAGATTGTCTGGGAAGAAGGTTGGCAAACTCTTACCAGGAATACAGGCTGCCCTATTTTCTCTAACTGGGGTTAAAGAAAGGGCATCGGTGTAAGGCAATGAACTACAATTCAGCGCAAACATTTTAATATTTTCTGGAACAAAATATTTACTTTTATTCCCAATAGTACAGAGTGCCTTCCAGATTAGAAATTGTGTGGTCCAGGGAGAAAACGCCAGTTTTTTTTTTACCGAAGTGTAAAGGGTAAAATTGCCTGTGCTTACATTGAGGGTAGATTAATCTGCCCAGTATTCAGCCCAGACATGTGCCTTGTGAGCTGCCTGATTTCTTAGAATCCCAATCTGCCTGTAACTCTGTGCAATGCATTTGCTGGCTTGAGCTGTCCTCTCATTGCAGGCTTCAGTTTCAGTTTTTCTTTTGCATCTAGTTTAATCGTCTATTAGATTTTCAGTTTACAAAATGTAATGGAGAGCTCTTGTTCACTACAATATTCTTTCATGTTCTCTTTTCCATTGTGGCTTTCATTTAGTATTTTAACCACTTCATTTCTATGTAATTAATGGTTTTTCAGCAGATTCATTAGAATTCACTGCATTCAACTTCCCATGTTAGGCCGTAAGTCTAGATTAACTATGGACCAGCATAATAGCAATTTCCAACTAAATTGTGAGCATTGTATTACACCCTCTTATTTTTCTATCCAAAGAGTAGATTAATAAGTCACATCACAGTTGTGTACTGTAGGACTGTGTAAATAAAAAGAAATAATTCTTAAAGTAATGGTAGGTTCATTCTAGAAAATCTGGGGTTATTTATTTTAGAGGTAATTAAGCAGAGAGACTTGTTTCAGATGATCATACTTATCTCTTTCTATACATAACACATACGGTTACGTATACATTGAACCAACTGCTATTATAAATAACATTTACTGAGTGCTTTGAATGACTGAAGCTTTGATCTACATATTGTGAGTACAGAGACTGATAAATTATAGTTTTTGCCTCCAAGAAGATCACAATTTAGCAGAGTTGCTACATGTGTATAAGTAATTTAGATGCTAAAATTTTAGATATCAAAACACTTTCTAGATCAGAATACTGCAGAGAATCAGAAAGTAAGCAACTCAAAGATTTCATAGTCTAAAATACTTTTTGTGTTGTTCACAAACTAAAATTATATATTATATAGTTCATTTTATCTTCTTACATGGATTGTATTTGCACACATTATAGATTTAAGTAGTATGCTTTCCTAAAACACATAGTATTTGAAGTAATAAGTACCATACATAGACTGCAGCTAAGAGGACAGGAAAATGGCATTAGACTGAAATGACAGGAAGCTCTGAATGATTAAGTACAGCAAACCGTAGTCACAGAAGCAGTGCCAGTGTAGTTAACAGCCAAGTAAAAATCATGGTTCTACTACTTGTTAACAAGTTAGCCTTGGACAAGTCAAGGGCTCTCTTGCTCTTTGTTTCTTAAATTGTAAAACTAGGAAGAAGACTGTTGATCTTACAGAGCTTTTGGAAGAATTTAATAAAAGAACACATGTATAATATAGGGACCTTAATGAAAGCACAATTATTGTCAATTAAGTATCATTGAATGACCATAAACGTTGTGTCTTTTGATGCAGTTGAAAATAATTCAGAACAAACTTCCTTCAACTCAACTCTAGCATTGCATTTCTCAGCATTGCATCATGAAATCCCTGAAATAATTAACTTTTGAAAAGAAGAGACTTATTAAGTTCATGGAGACTCCAGTCCATGACTGAGTGGAGCCATTTGTTTGGGCCTCTAGTGGGAGTGCTGGAGGGCAATGGTGCAGAGTATATAGAGCAGCAAACTGCTCTTACAGTTAGGCAGGAAACATGACAGAACAGGACCAGGTCATATAATCCCCTTCAGTGACATCTCCCCAGGGACCTAAGGACTTCCCAGAAAGCCCATCTCCTAAATATTCCACCACAACACCAGATTCCTCCATATCCCAAAAAAACCACAAAGTTTTTAACACATGGCCCTTTGTGGGATATTTGTCAAGTTGCAATAAGTGTGAAATAGTATCTAAGAAGCATGTTAGATAGGGTCTAACCCAGGAAAGTGAAACTTCTCTAAGTATTCAAATCTCAGCGACTTCTTTGTAAGGGGTTGTTTACATGGTTAGGAGATAACTGAAAAGATAAACAAAAAGATACTGAGGCAATTTAGAGGTCAGAAGCCACAGAAAACTCTCACCTCTGCTTTGCTGGAAAGACCCAAGGAGGACATGCAGAGCTGCTAAAATTAAGAAGCTCATGTTGCTCAGAAAGGGCCAAACCACAGAGGGACACAGGCAAAGTGAGATACACCTTTGGTTTTTCCCTTGTTTACCTTTCAGTTCGCCACTGGTGCCTTCTATTGACTGAATCCAGGTTTCATTCATTTCTTTCACTGCATTTAAATATTTCTTGGACATTTATTGCGTATCACAAACTAAGTTTGTCTTTGTGAAGTCAAATTGTAAGTATACTGACTCAGTTCCCCAGAACCCCAAGCTTTGTGTGAACATACACTTCTGAGTCTTATCTCATCTCTAAATTTTTTCTTAGAATTAATCTAATGTATTAGAGAGCTGGAATCACTTCCTACTCATTCTGTTACAACATTTTCTAGCCACTATCTGCCACACAGCAAATGTTTAATAAATATTTGTTCAATTGAATTGAGCAATTTCAAATGACTAGAACTCTTCTTTGGGTCCTGTGTTTTAAAATTGCTAGAGAATAAAAAATGATGCCATAAAAAAGTGATAGTTCTTAGAAAATAGAAAAACAAATTTGTAAGTAGCATAAATAGTAAAAATGTTTGAGATGTTAAATGTATATGTGGCTCATCCCCTAAGTTAATATAAATTTTCATGTATCACAAAAACATACCAATGAATAAAAAGTAGAATAACTACTGTATTTTAAAAAGTACTTTAGTAGAATTTCTCAATGGGAAATTCTCTAATTTGTTTATTCTTTGCTATGAACACGTAAGATAATTTTTCTTCTATTGAGAGTAAAAAGGCCATTTGATATTCCAAACTTTGACTTTTGTTCCCCTCTTCTTATTTTTTTAACTTATTCAGTATTAAGCTTAACAATGCAAAATAATCTGATTAACAATTAACATCCCCTACGTTTAGAGAAATTTTTTCAACTATTAATCAGCATATGTGAATTCTAGGCATTGGCCTATTCTGGATGACACTGTCACAACGCTGAATGCTAGGTCAGGGTCAGTGAATTTTATGACTAGAGAAAGTATTTACTTTTCTCCTCACTGATTTCTGCAGGTCTTTCTAAAAGGAAACTCTAGAAAGGAAATAGAGAGTTTTCTATGAATGAAAAATGTAATTATGACAGTTTCTTTCTCAGAAATTGGTCTATTCTGTTTGTGAAGATGGACTTATTTTAGAAAATGTATATTAATTTCTACATGTATGTATTAATTTAACATCTCTTGGACACAGTACCTGATATCCACAACTGAAAGGAAAAGGAGTTTCATTATGTTCACCAGTTCAGAAGTTTTCAGTCCACAATCGGCAGGAACTTCAATGACAGAAGGATGGCATGATGGATCAAAGATGTTTAATTCTTGGTGGCCAGGAAGCATACCATGGGACCAGAATGCAAGAAGAAAGAACAAGAGATCCAATATGGTATCCAAGGTCATACCACCGTGTCCCACCAAGATGCATTGTCTTGGTTACTTTTCTCATTGCTAAGACAAAATACTCAATGTCCAAAGTCAAAAGATGAAAGGTTTATTCAGCTCACAGACTGTAGAGGTTTCAGTTCATAGTTGGCTGCCTACAAGGCAGGGTGCCATGACAGGGGAACATGGCAGAGGAAAAATAGTCCATGGCAGGTGTGAGCCAGAAAGCTACAAGTGACAATAGCAACTTCTTTTTGTCCCTTTATATTTTATCTAGGCTGCCTAACATTAGGGCAAGTAGTACTCATACCCAGAACTATGCCAAGCTATCAGTGAATTAACTTAGTAATCACATACCCTTAATTGTAGCATTACATACTCTAGATTCAACAACCTCTGAAAAAGCTCTACCTATGACTCCATGAGGTTTTGTGGGGATGCCTAAGCACAAGCTATGATATGCACCTAGAAGTGACATTCACCAATTCCGTAGAAGACTCCCAAGACAATCAAGTTAACATAATAAAGTGTAATTGTCACATCCCACACCTTGATATCCAAACACATCTCCTTAAACCATACTTAACCTCCAAATAAAGAAAATAGGAAGTTCATAGTTCTGCTGAACATATTAAAGCTATTTTGTGTACAATTAAAAACACAATTCTTTCAACAGTTCCAGAATATTTCAAAAGTCCAGATCAAAATCTTCTCCGGAACTTAAGGAAAACTGTCAACCGTGAACATCTGTGAAAATCAAAACAAGTTACCTTATCCTAAGGAACGGTGGCACAGGGGATGAATTCCTGCTTCAAAATGGAGGAATAAGGGTACAGAAAAAACATCAGATGAAGCAAGGCTGAAAGCTAGCAGGAAAAATACTGAAACCAACAGGCTCAAATCACTATTTGGGGTGCATGATGATAAGACATGTGTGCCAGAAGGTGTGAATGACCTCATTACTTTGCTCTGCCTTGGGCTGGCACAGCTAGTGGCCTGATATTATCCTCGGTGGACATTCCATATTCCTGGCATCTCTTGACTTCCTGTGAGCTCCGCTGTTCCTTCTATTTCAGTCCCACAGTTTACGCACTCTTCTCTCAGTGACTCCTTGCCTGACCTCCTAGGCCTGCCTCTGAAATCTGGAAGTCTTTCTAAGCCCACAACTCTTGTATTCTGCATGTTGAGACAATGTGGGTACTGTGAAGTCAGCTGTCAACAAGAGTAGCAACCGGGAGCATTTGCATGGCATAGAGTAAGAATTCTTAATTTCAGTTTTCCTTAAAGTCTCAAAATACAGGAAAGTGCAGACAAATTTTCTCTAGAGTCTAACATGCATGCCCACGGTCCATTTCTTAACAAATTCTTTATTCTTAGCTGAAATATCATGAGCCTTCACTTTACCATCTGTATTTCTACTAGCATGATGATCTTCTGAGTTCTAACCAAAATCACCTACAGATATGTCTTAAAACCTTCTAGGCTTTCTCCACCACTATTCCCCATTTTTTTTTTCCAAACTGCTTCTGCGAACCAATTCCAAAACTTTTAAATCACATGGTCAGGTATAGTTATGTCAACTACCTAACATTTCTGGTACCAATTTCTGGTATATATTTTGTCACTGTGAAACAACACTTGTCCCTCATAACTTAAAGAAATAGAAGTTAATTTACTTCACAGTTTCTGGGGTTTTCAATTCAGGGTTGGCAGCCTGCAAGTTGGGAACATCATGCCCAAGGAGTATGGTAGAGCAAAGCTGCTTAGCTCATGAAGTCCAGGAAGCTGAGCGGGAGGGCAGGAGAAAAGGATTAGGAAGGAGGGACCAGATAATTTATCCAAGGTCATGCTTCATGACACATTTGGAAGTAAGCTCCACCAGTCCTCTGGGCATTTTGGAAGCCAATCAATAAAGCTTTAACAGTCATAATACAGAAAGAAAGAATGAAAGAAAGAAAGAAAGAGAGAGAGAGACAGAGAGAGAGAAAGAAAGGAAGAAAACAGAAAAATACAAAGAAAACAGAAAACCCCACAAGAAATACTGGAAATTTGGCCAAGCTTAAAACCAAATGTGACTGCAATAAGTGCACTATGTGTGGATCAGTGGGTTTGTACACACTTTATAAATTTATTCTCAGTGCTATCAATTGCAGGATAAACTATTCAGACCTTGCAACTCCTACTTGCCTCAGTGACCGCAGTTAACAAGAGATAAAAACCATCAAAAAGCGGTATACATCTTTCAACCCCTTCTCTGCTCTGTTTTTAGTATTTTTCTTCAACTACCTCGCAGTCTACAGGCAGCACAGAGAGACTGCACAGAGCACAGTGGGGGATTGTTTAAAGTTCTTTTTACCTCTTACAAGTATATAGCTGACTGTGCATTTTTGAAAAGGTCTTAAATTGGTAACTGACAAAGTTATATATAAAATAGTAAGACTTTGATGTTCTTGTTTTCTTCCTTCTGAAGTCTGCAGAGGCAGTGAAAGATCATGTGGACTGAATGACCTTCCCAAGGGTAACTTTTATTAGGAACCAAATGAGTCTTGCCTTTCACAGATGTTTTTTCAAGACTTTATATGTGCAGGTAATTCCAGAGGCAAACTTCCTCTAAATAGACATCCCTTTGTGGCCACATACTCATATTTCTTGTCAAATAAAACCAGTGAAATCAGTTTTAAAAGATCATCACCTCTTTGCAATGAAATAACATTCTTTTAATTAAACTAAATTATTTCATTAATTATATCAAATAAATGTAAAATGCTCTGGTCATTAATTAATAGTTAGAAAAGTTTTTATATATTGAAATCAGTATGAATGTCTAGTTTATACAATTCTCCCTAGTTCTTTATTGCTGCAAAAGAAAACAACTAATCATATGATCATACATGTAAAATGCATTAGCCATTTATTGATATTTAAGAATTAAAATTTGTAATAAATATTTGTCGACAATTTAAGAGGACTTTCCATGTCCTAAATTTGTTCTGCGTCTTGATTTCTACCTTAAGTGTTCCCTTGACTTTGTACTTCTGGATATTAGCTACTGTTTCTTTCAGGGGTGAATGCTAAGTGTCTCATTATCTTTCTTTTTCTTGTTGCAGCCAGAGTGTGAACCAAGACCTTCCTTGAATAATTTCCCCAAGAACAAACTACCACTTTGACAATTTTACTGAAGATTTGAAAATGAAGAATAGGGAATCCAGTCTAGAAAGGCTCACATGCCACTTTCAACTGGTTACTATAGGAATAAAGGGAAGTTGAAGGAAGATGCATCTACATTGGCTTTTGAAATGGCAATTAAGAAAAAAACTCTCCAGGTTGGCTGAAAAATAGTTTTCTTTTACATTTATGCCAAAAAACTTTGTCAGGTTACTGCATTTTATTGCCTGTTTTGGCTTCCTTTAGGTGAAGCCTCAGAGACTTTCATTTTGACCAGTAATGACTAAGACAGCATGCTTCATTGTGGTAAATACATTGAACTTTTTCTTTTGAAATATTCAAAACAATAGGAAAAAATAGGGGGAAGTGACTATATACTAATTTTATGTGAGAAAACTACCAAACTCTGGAGAAAAGATGATATAGCCCCCAAATAATAGTCAAGTTATTTTCATGACTTTATTGATAGAAAACAATATTCATATAGCCAAGTTGTCAGTTACAATTACAGTTTTCTACTATTTGTTAGAATATTTAAAAGTATCTTAAATGAACATTAATTTCTTCACTTTTAATCTAACTTAAAATGACACAAGTATGGAAAATTTACACTTAATGATTTAAAGTTTGTTTCTGTTCTATAGCTATGTGCTCCTATTCCTGGAAATTTTTCTTATTTCTGAAAATAGTTCAGCAATGGCCATAGATTTAAAAGGAAATACTATGGTACAAAAATAAAAATATCATCCTTCTTTGTTTAAACATAACAGTAAAAAATCAAATTACATATATATATATATATATATATATATATATAAAATCTATAATTTATCTTAAATACTCCCAAATATATCTATGCTTATAATGCTGGCAGTTTGAGTGTTTAAAAATGCTGTGTATATTTTTGGAATCTGTGCTATAGTTTGAAATTTATCTTAGTGACTTTTGGCACAATGCTTTTGGAATGATGTGTAATAATTAATTTTACTGATATAGAGTATTCACAGTTTTGACATGTAAAAACAATTTAAATAAAGTAAATGTAGGAGTTTTATTACATATATACTTAAATTTTCATTTGGATGCCACTTAAGAAGGGCTGCGGATGCAGTTTAATGGTAGAGTATTTGCCTGGCATATGTAAAACTGTGAGTCTGATCTCTAGTACTGCCTAAAGAATAAAGGAAGTGTTATGGTTTATGTCTGGATGTCCCACCAAAGCTTCATTCTGTCATGAGGAGTGAGCTTTTCAGAGTCAGCTGTATCTAGAGTTTGTGATTAGTTCATCATCTAGTACTGGGATTAAGGGTATGAATGCTGCACCCTCCCTAGGGCAGGTAGCCTGTATACAATATAAGGGAAGAAAGGAGGTTTGCTCCTCCCTTTCTCTCTTGTTGTTTTTGCTGTCTTCTGCCACCATGAACATTTGCCCCTCTTCCATGCCACCCTATCTTGGAGCCAGTTGATTATGGACTGAAACCTCTAGAAACTGTGAACTAAATAAACTTTTCATCCTTTAACCTTGGGTATCAGGTATTTTGTCTCAGCAACCAGAAAAGTAATCAGTACAGACAGACAGACAGACAGACAGAGTATTTGTCAAAACTTTATTGAATACATTGACTTCAATTGTACAAAGAAAATTCCAATTGAGTCTAGCATCCTGTCTATAATAGAATTTCAAAGAAAATTATGTGGACTTTTTCATGGTTAAATGGATTTTTATGATTACCTCCACAGGTCATTTTGAAGAAAAGGGTAGACTTTTGCTTCTGATTTCTAATCCGTCATGTCGTTCAGACAGTGCCATCGGATACCTGGGACCTAAAAGACCCTTAAAACTTCATTGGAATCCTCACAACATTAATTTCCAGGTTAGTATTTTACTCTTGGAAATTATTTAATAAAAGTTTGTTTGCAATATCGAAAATGAATTGGGTGCCTATAATGCACATTACATACCTGTATCAATTCAACCCACAATATACAAATTGAATAAATGGCAAGAGTAATCAAAACTTTCTTGGATCTTGTCCAATTCACAAGTTCACACTTGAATGAAAATTAATAATGACTATCCAGTTTATTGTGCATTATGGGGAGAGTAATTAGCCATAATTAAATATACTATTCCCTTTTGCACTAACACTGAGCTGATCATAAAATTTTGTATGTGAGTAGAAGCAGCAGCCACTTGCAAATCAAAGCATACAGTTGTGCGCTCTTTGAGATTTCCCTCTCAGCGTATCTGCAAGTGAGCTTCATGTAGTTTAGTTGGCCTATATTTTTAAACATCACTGCATTAGCCAATTTTTCTATACCTACGACCAAATACTTGATGTACAAAACTTGAAAGAAATGCTTTCATTGCCTGGAAGTTTCAGCAGGTTCAGTTTTGTGACCAGCTGGCTCTGAGGCTGAAACATAATGGCAAAAGGGCCTGGTGGAGCAATATTGATCACTGTATTGTGACCCAGGAAACACAGTAGACTGGAAACAGAATCAGGGAGAAAGGTCCACGAACCAATTATTTTGCTGAAAGTCATATCCCTACATCCTACCTCTCTACACATTAAGAAGCTTACTTTGTTAATGTACTAGGCATTTCTTAATGTAGATAATTTGACAATAACAATTAATGATCACAATCCTACCTGTTTCAACTTGACACACAAAT
This sequence comes from Dasyprocta punctata, assembly GCA_004363535.1. Taxonomy (NCBI): domain Eukaryota; kingdom Metazoa; phylum Chordata; class Mammalia; order Rodentia; family Dasyproctidae; genus Dasyprocta; species Dasyprocta punctata. Next base: position 23,228 of record RJWM01005154.1, on the reverse strand, counting down.
TGATTTAAACCACACTTAATTGCCTAATAAAGGAAATGACAAGCTCGTAATTTCACCTAACATGATATTAGCATCCTGCAACTAAAAGGAATAATCCATACACTCAAATCTCAACAGGTCCAATATAGTTTAAAAGTCTAAGTCAAAGTTTCCTCTGAGACTCAATCACATTCTTGGGTGTGAACTTATACACAATCACATTATTTAATTTCAAAATACAAAGGCACGTGGTAAACATTCCCATTCTAAAAGGGAAGAATAGAAGTATAGAAAAAAACAGAATTTAAGTAAGACTGAAATCCAGCAGATCAAGCATTAAGAGCTGTAAATTTATGCCTGGTATACAAGGTATATGATGATAAAGCTTTGAGATCCAGACATCTCTGCCACTGTGGATCTGCTGATTGTATCCTACAATGTCTCTTTCTTGGGCTGGCAGATGCAGAGGCTGGGATTTTCCTTCACGGATTCCACTTTCCCAGCATCTCCAGCTTCTTGGGATCTCAACTGCATCTCACATTTCTTTCATTTCACATGCTAATAGAACCATCATCACATGGTTTACACCAAAATCTGCTGTGTCAGTCAGGTTTTACTAGAGAAACACATATAACACAAGATATACAAATGTATAAGAAATTACAAGATTGGCATGCGATGGTTAGCTACAGAGCTAGATGACAAAGAGTAGAGAGGGTGTCTGCATGCTGGAGGCAGAAGGTCCAGTCCAAGGTCTGGAACTCACTGCAGTGCTCTGTGCAAGTCCGTATCAGGAGGCCAATGGGTCTGCGATGGGAGGCTGAAGAATCTATGCAGGAAGGCTGAACAGTCTATGCCTGAAGGCTGAACAGTCCCAAGCAGAAGCCAAATAGTCTGTGCCAGAAGGCAAGAGACAAAGTACAAGCTGAAAGCAAAGTCTGGAGCTCCTCCAAAGAACCAGTCATCAGTCCTTCCTCATTTCTCTTTTGTTGTATGCAGACTACAGACCAGGAAGGAGGGGTCCTTTGCACCCACATCATCTCCATGGCATCCTCTTGTTCAGGCTGAAACGTTTACAAAGTAAGGACCCTGACCCTCTGCTGAATCACTTAGTTAAACTTCTAAATTTCTTAAGTTAACACAATGAACAACATCCTAAAGGAGTAAGAGTAAGGACATGTCCTAGGCCTTCCACCATGTAGAGCTGATGAGTTACTCAGTTAAACTTCTGGACTTCTCCAGTTGACACAATGTGTCAAGCATTACACCCGCCAAGGTGAGTATTAGCTGAGATCTTTTGAACCATAGCTGTAACAGCCTCTGAGGAGCTAGATGGCTCAGTATAGGGAGGTGAATCCGAGGAAACCTATTCTCCGTGAGGCTCTTCTTGAGCGGGAGGGAATCTAGGGGGCTGTGACTTTAAATGATACTTTTACATGAGATTCCCTCAATTCATCTGTCTTCTTTCCCTCATTCAAAGTACTTGGTTTATTTTCGATGAAGAAAGGAACCAGGTATGTTCCCCCAATTCATAATCCCATGAACCACCTCTACACACCAGAAGTGTACTTTACTAACCTACTATATATTTCTTAGTTAACTGAAATTCATAATCATCATTTGCTGGTGAAAATCATTCTAAACATAACTTTAAAGCAGAGTACTTTTCATATAATGTGATAAGAAATGAAAACATTCTTAAACTTAATTCACTTCTAAATGTTTCTTTATTATTGTAAACAAGTATAATTATTTCAAATATTCTCCTAGTTTTGTTTTATGAAAATTTAAATTAACATCAATGAATATTTGATATTTTGTTTCCTAAACTAATATCATGCGATATCGTAAAGTATAATAAATGTCAGAAATAAATTTAATGATTTTAAATGTTTAATTAATATGTATATATGTGTATGTATGTAAAAATGACATAGCTATTTAAATGATATCCCTAAAAATCTATATTTCAGTCAAGATTCAGTATCAATTTGAAGAAAAATATTTGCTACATTTTTACTGTAGATATTCTTTAAAATGCATTGTTACTGGGCTGTGGGTAGTGGTTCAATGGTAGAGTGCTTCCTTAGTATGTGCAAGGGCCTGTGTGGAATCCCCAGTCCTACAAAACAAACAATGTGTATTAAAAGGTGGTTGATAAGGGATAGTGTGGTGATTCCAAGAAAAATGATGGAACTATAACCTTAGCCAAGTACACTGGTACAATTTCAATTAGCTCTTAGGCTTTGACCATAAAAGAAGCAGGCATGTTAAATATATCATGTGTAATTAACTTATAATTGATAAAACATTAAGTATCTCTAAATGAAATTATCATAAATGTGTAATTTAATTATATAATTATTATATTATGATCAATATATTCACATATTAGTATATATTCTGTCATTTAATGAAAGTTACATACATTAGTAGACAACTTCATTGTGATGTGAGCATCATAGTATATAGCAGTGATGGCAAATCTTTTAGAGACCAAGTGCTCAAACTCCAACCCAAAACTTACTATTTATCACAAAGTCCAACAGTGCTATCAAATCTGAGTTAGTGAGTTTAGAAAAAACAGTTGTTATCCAATGATCAGCTGCTGGGGCAACCTCGCTCATGTGCCAACAGAAAAGGCTCTATGTACTCATTGTGGCATGCATGCCACAGGTTTTCACCACTGGAATACAGTAATGGATACTAAGATGTCTATGATGTCTCCAGGTGACACAAGTTTACAGGACCACCGATGTGAAGTGCTACAAGACTGTGCCTACATTTATGTATGTATGAGTGGATAAAATCACTTAACGGGAACTGAAAGACAGAACCTAAGGTTTTAGAACTTAAGTATTTCTACCTGAAGGAAAAACTATCAGAAAAAAAAATTGCATGGTGAGAAATGCTGTTGCAGTAATTCTGCATCTGCATCTTTTCAGTTGAATTTTTTAATATTATTTTTTTAGTTTCCTAGAACCCTTTAGGACTCATTGAAATTTAACTCATCTTTTTTCTCTGATCAGTTCCTTTGGAAACTACAAACTGAACTTCATGGGAAGAATGCCAAACAATTGGGCACAGAAAGGAGTAGAGAAAAAACACCCTATATTCAGCAGAATACTATTTTAGGACAGAGGATTCAGGAAAACTTTGGGTCCAGTTGAAATTGCATGGGGGATTAAAATGGCAATAAGTGCATATAATTAAGCAAGCTGGAATTTGTTCAGAAAATCAAGGCCAAGTGCTCTTTTAATTATTCAGTTAATGGACCTGTCCAAGTCAAAATAACTACCCTACACTGAGGCTGGCAGCCTGTTTTTCAGAACTATACTCTCATTTGTGCACTTTAGAACCACACAGGAGTTAATTGCTTATCTAATGCTTCCATTTTTGCATCGAGATTCTGGTTTCACTCGTGAAGTTAGTACATGTTTAGGTCATTCTTGGGAATTGAGGAATTCTTTGAACATTATATAAACCAATTCTCTTTCATTGAAATGGTTTGTATATACAGATCCTAGAGCACAGAATCTACATCTCGAGAGTGTGTCTAGCTTTAAAATTTAAATAATGGCTACTTTCAACCAGAAGGAGTTCTAAACAGATGGTACACATCATTATTATTTTTTACTATTCCTCCCAGTGAGAGGTCGTGATAATGTTAACTCTTTCTAACTTTTCCACCTCTGGAAATCATTTCAGTTAGTTTATTAGTCAGTCTTTCAGATGACTCCAAATATGTTTGGATCCTTTTTCTGTTCTATTTTTTAAGTTTTCACATTTTTTTATGTCTTTAACTAATAGAAACATTTCCACTTACTCAAATACTTTCTTTTAAAAATTTCCATGAATTATGAAGTGCTTCCACTTTCCTAAGTCACTAATGCTCCAAAACATTAAAAAAAAAACTTACAGAAAGCCCTGGAGTACAAACAAATGTGTGTTGAGTGTAGACCCCTCCAGGGAGTCACAAGAAGTGTAAGGCAGTTTGTTTCTATTTCTCCTTATTATCACACTGGCAGCGATGTGATGCATGTAAAGACAGTATTCAATTCTTCACTTTCTCCTTCCCTCTAGCAGTGCCTCCTTTCTCTTTCCTAAAAGCCATCTCTAACTTTCATTTCTAGCTCAAGATGATATTTCTATACTTATTAAAGCAATTTTTCTATTCTTAGAACATAAACACTAAGTTATAGAGCTATAACAAGAATCTTACTGCTAACACAACTAGGGAAGCAAGAATCTATTAGTATTAACAGGTTGCTTTATTATGAGCTAAGTTATTTAATTAATTTAAAAGAGGTTCTTTTCAGGATTAAAAATATCTGTTTCATACATTTTTCTTCCTTTAATTGACTTTAAATGTGTTACAACTTATAACTATCTAGATCAATCAAAAATAATAAGGTATGTTCTTTATTTCTGAGTGCAAAATTTTTAAAAACATCATCAATAAGTGTTTGGAATTATGGTGGCAAAATGGTGAGGCTTTCAAAACAAATTATATTCATGATGGATTTTATTTAAAGTTTTACTCTGAGATAAACATACTTAGTTAGTTTTTACCTACTTTATTTCTCCTAATGTTCAGAAGGACACTTTGAATGAGAAAATGGAATTTTGAAAGGTAAAGGAAAATGATACTTCAGTGACATAATATATATTACTAATGGTAGAGCCAGAATATAACAAGAGTTTAATATCATTCTATAGAGAAAAACATCAGATATTTTATTTTACTTTTGGAAGCTGCACTAGAAGGAGTTATTCTATAATATGAAGAAAATTTTTGAATCTATGTAAGGAAGTATAAAACAATGATCTGTGATCATAATAAAATAAGAGATAAGATTAAGAGACCTGATTTTTAAAGAATAAAATCATAACGAACTACTTTAGCTGACCTCAATATTTCATACATATATATAGATAGATAGATAGATAGATAGATAGATAGATATAGCTTTTCCATAGTACAATAATGATTGGTAAGTCGTTAGATAGGAATAAAACAGAAAACATTGAATTAGGTATATATATTAGGTATATATACTATCTCTCTCTCTCTCTCTCTCTCTCTCTCTCTCTATATATATATATATATATATATATATATATATATATATATATATAATAGTGGAAATTTTAATTCACTGTGTGTCCAACTATCTTTTAAGAAAACTAAGATTTTAGAACACATTGTGTTCCAGCTTTCATACTCTGTTGAATTAGTGGTAGTCCTCTCTTCCTACCAGGCATATTAGCATTTATTTTGCTGACATGATCTTTCAAATGTGAGAAAACTACTACAGTTGGCCTTTGATCTCTGTGGTTTCTGAATCCAAGGGCTCAAACAGCAGAGGATACAAAATATTTTTTAAAAATTATGTCTGTATTGAACATATACATGCATTTTCCTTGTCATTATTCCCCAAACAATTCAATATAACAACTATGTACATAACATTTGCATTATGTTAAGATTTTTATGTAGTTAGAGTTGTTTTGTATATGTGAGCATGTATAGTTTTATATATGAAAATTACATGTATTAGCTACCTTTCAGTTGCTGGGAAAAATGATCGACATACATAATTTAAAGGAAGAAAGGTTTATTTTGGTTCACAGTTTCCAAGGTTTCAGTCCATGGTTGACTGATTCCAGGGAAGAAACAGAAAAGTTATGTAGACAAAAGCTGTGTGACCCATGGCAGCCAGCACACAGAGAGAGCAGAAGAGAGACAGAGGAAAGGTATATGCACTCTTCAAAGTGCACACAGAGTTGATATACTTCCTCCAACTAAACCTAACTTGTAATACCACCTTCAGCTATTAATTCATCAAAGGATTAGTTCATTGGTGAAGATAGCACTCCATTACCCAATCACCTTCCAAAAGTCTAATGAGCCCTTTCGGGGCATTTTTGATTCAAACTGTAATACTGTGCCATAATGAATTAAACATTCTCAGATTTTGCTGTTTGTGAGGGTCTTGGGGCTAATTTTCCAGTACCCTAAGAGGTAATATTAGTCCCATATTGTTTAAAACAATGTTTACTGATGTACGTTTTCCACTCTTCTAATTTCATTGAAAAGCACGAGACAGGGCTGGTGATAATAAAACAAAGAACTATGAATTTTGTTTTGTCTTTGAGTGCCACAACTCTACACTTTTCTCAAATTTTTAAGGAAGATTTAGTTTCTAGGGAGATGCTACATGTTTAATCTGTGCCTTTATATATGCATGTAACTATTCTGCACGACCAGAGTTAAACATGTCCTTATGTTAAATGAATATCTGTAGAATTTATTAAATAGGGCTAAGTTTTTCAGATTCTGATAGTTGGCTATAATGCTGACTTTCATCTCTCTTTATTTGTTCAGTTCTTTAATAGAAATAAGTCGACCCATGATAGAGAACAAGCATCGTCACATATCTTTGGAAAATCAAGTATTAAGATCATAAAGGACATAATTGGGAAATATTTTTTGCAGACTATTTTATCAATAATTGATTATGAGTGAGTCAAGTTTTGAATTTTTCTACCCAGTAGAAAAATGTCAGAGAATTTGGAGAAGAAAAGATGATGTCTAAATTCTTCAAATGTATTTTCTGAATCTAGTGCTACAAAAGTAGTATCTCAAAATCTATGCACAAAGACCATAGCTTTTATTTTGCTAAATGTTAATCAACAACCCTCCAGTCACACTGTGACAGTGATGATAGAGATTTATCTTACTCTGGAGCTACTATGTCACTCACACAAAGACAAGAAATAAATTTTGCCTGTATTGTCATTTTATATAACAGAGAAAAAATGAAATGTGAGGTTTAATTTTCCAATATGTACTTTAAATGTTTCCTGTTTTAGTTAGAATATCTCCATTCCAATTTTTCTATTTATGGTATATTTTTGAAGAGACATGCTGCCATGTTCAAGAAGTTCTGCTCAATTACTTCTAAGGGCCTCAGTGGGCTGAGCATCTGGAAATGGGCAAATAATCTGCCTCCTGGGATCACAGGGCTTACTTCCCAAGAGCATTGTTGAGTTCAGTGACTCAGGAAAGGCTCTTTGACTGCTACCTGATTTCATGGTTGGATGGAAGAGGCTTCTCTGCTCCCTGGTACACAGTGGGTTTGGTGGGTCAACCCAGTTCTGTTTGGAGCTCAGGAGATTACCCAGCTCTGTCTGGGCCTGACGATGGATTTGTGAGTACACCTGGTGGGTTCCCATAATAAGAAGAGCCTATCAGTTTCTTCTGTGACTAAGAAAGAATGGCTGGGGCCAACAGACTATTTTCTAGAAGGTTCCTCTGCAGTCTGAACTGCTCTGAATGAGCTCAGATGCTTCAAGGCCTTGGGAAAGTGAGTGGGCCTCATGGCTGGTCTGTCAGTTCTGGGTGACTGATGCCCCCTTCTTCAAGACATTCCAGTTGGGAAGTAACATAATGGCTCCATGTAGCAGAAGCCTGGCTGGGAGAGATTACAGTGTGAGCTAGGCAATGCGGAGGAGTAATGTGTGGGCAGCTTTCGGAACTGTGCTGGGGTATTAGGAGGAGTGTAGTGTTTTCCAGAAGAAGACACCGTAGGTGTCTGTGATGTGAGCAGGAACAGCTGGGAGCCTCCTGCTTCTCCTCTCTCTGTTGAACAAATTCTACACTGGTACAGGGTGGATCTCTAGAGAAAGACCAGCAGATGCTATATGCTAGCTCCCGGCTTTATACAGCTACAATGTGTCTCCTTTGCCTTCAGTGTCTCCATTACATTCTCACTGCACTGGGGCACTCTGCCTCAAACACTCCTGTGATATAGCTATTATCATGTGCTTTATTCTTTTGTTGTGAAAGGAAGTGTGACAATGCTTTTCAGTCAGCCACCTTGCTGCGGTCACCATTTCCTCAAAATTCCCTTATCTGTAAAATCAGAAATCAGAGAAACCTTTAATAAGACTAACACAGGTTTCTACAAATTTGACAATCTGCATTTTCTAATGTTAAAATCAAAATTTATGTACAGTTTTAAAAATTCAGGCTCTGACTATGGAAAACAAAGCTCTGAAAAAATTAATTTGGCGCTTTTTAAAATTTAGATACAAGTGTAATGAGTTTATTACTAGTCTACTAAAAACTAGATTCATGAAGACAAACAAAAATATGAAAACATGGAATTGAATATTTGTAGGGATATAAAATCCTAAAAATTATACAAACTTCTTTAATACAGTATCTTTAAGCTTCATATTTCTAGCCTCAACTGATATTACAAAAGATGAATAATTTTTATTGGTGCATGTTAGTTATACAGAGTTGTGTGTTTCATTTTTCATAGTAATACATGCATATAACAGACCTTGGTGATTTCCACTCTATTACCCTCTTTACATTGTCTCACCTTCCTTTCTCCCTTTGATCTTGAATAGTATCCCTTATACTTTTTATTTTTAAACATTCCACATACGAAAGAAAACATTTACTACTTGTTTTTCTGAGTCTGGCTTACTTAATTTACTAATCTCCAGTTCCATCCTTATTCCTTCTTATGACATGATTTCATTCTTAGTTGTTGTATATGTATTGTATATGTACCACATTTTCTTTATCTATTTATCAGTTGATAATGAAGATAATGAAGCATTTTGAATTACCTGAAATTACCTTACATGATAACAAGTTAGTCTGTTACTTGTTATTTTACACAGAGACCAAAGCAATAAGAGATTACTGGATCAGAGACAGTATAGTGGGAAGCAGGAACTGCATATTCATTTGCATCAATTTCTACACCCCCATCTCAAGTCCCAAGGCAACCGGGATGATTATTTTGAAATACAATTTGGATATAATCACTCTCTTGCAAAATATGATTTTAAAAGTTGCATTTCCTTTCAGGAAATAATATAATTTAAGTGTCTTGTGAGCTGACTTTTTTCCTATGTCTTCTGACACCCACCACTCATCCTCTGAATTTCGTGAAGCCATACTGAATTACTTGAAGTTTCAGCACTATGTCTAACCTTTTCTTTCTTCCTGGACTGTATTAGTTCATACCATCATTCTCTTTCCTAGGCTTGATTAATGTTTATTCATTCTTACGGATCCAACTTAGATGTCATTTTCTTCAAAAAACCTATTTGACTCTTCTCAGTTCAGATTATACAGTTCATACTTCCCTCTTCTCTCTTATCACACAGTAGCAAAATTCCCTATTAACTTGTCTTTATGTCTCAGCCGGCAGTAAGTTTTATGATAGTAAGTACCCAGGAGACAGACAGACTAATTTGTGGCAGTTACTCTTAAGTACTTATTGAATATGTGAATTAATGAATGAATGAATGGAAGGGGATGCTTACCTTGATGAGAAATTAGAGAAATAGAATGATACTCCAGAAATTATGGGAACCAATTAGAATCATCGCTATTGTTGGACACTACTTTCTTTTATCTTTTTCTCCATATGACATTCCTTTGACCTTACCAGTATACACAATTATACCACTTTATAAAGAGGATTTTAAATGTCAGCCAACTCTGACTTCTTAGAATTTTATTCACTAAAAAGAAACAGTGAGAAAATACGACAGGTGGATATGTGTTGGGGATTAGAGTACACTGGGGACTGAAATGAGCTACCAATCTCATTAACTGTCTTCTGAGCTGCAGAATTCTACCTAGATCCCCAAGGTGAAAAGCTAATAATTAATTCAATTTACTATCTATTCTTTGGGAAGCTCCAAAGGTTAAGATTATGGAGGACCGATGAGGGCAATCTTTTATACTGTTTAAATTGCTGTTTAAATTTGAATTAGATTCTAATAGTGACAGTTTGAAACCGACACAGTTTAATTCATTTATCACATTCCCAAACCTGCCTAACTGAACTAGCTTTAAAGAGTGTCTTAAATAAGCAGTCAGCCAGTGCAGTGCACTTGCGTGTCTATTTTTATTATTTACTTGGAATTTAAATACAAACAGCAATCTCTACACCTGTCAACGTTTTTTTTTTTTTTTTTTTTTTTGGTTCAGTTTCTGTTGTTTAACTTCCTCTCCTTTAGGTTTCTCCACACACCATGATATACAGTATTTTGTAAATAATCTAACTCATGTTGTCTACCCCAAACAGTTTCTCAGGTGAGGGGATTATGTGGTGATTATAATCACAAAAATAATAACATTTATATATGATTTGCAAAGTTTTACAAATATGTAACATCTATATTCATTGAATTCACTGACTCCTCCCAGCAATTTTGTTAAGTAGGTACTTTTATAGGCAGATAAATTAGACTGAAATTAGTATACAATCAGAGAGCGACTGGACTGTCAAAGAAGTCAGTTAAAACATAAGGACTTCAGAATTTTGGCTGGAGGTGCATCTGAAAAAGAACAGACTTCAAAATAAAGATGCAGCAACCAGGCCTGCAGGCATCCCCTTAGGGATAAGCAGTAATTTGGAATTATACTATAGTTGGTATCACCTGGTCCAGTAAAGTCCAGATAGACATCAGTCACCCAAGTTCTTTCCATGTGCCTTCGCTATGTGACCTGGTTCTCTACTGGACCTATATCAGCTAAGTGACTGTACTTGTAATCCTGTAGGTCGATGGCAAGTTGATTCATATTGTACCCACATCATGAGTTTGCTGTATGTATTACCCCTGACAAAGGACCTCAGTGGTAACCCACTTCTGGGACTCATCCTGAATTTCAGGAGCTATTCTTATTTTCCCAATAAACTTCTTTTACTTTTACTCTCTTTTGTCCTTTGGAATTCATTCTTCAGTTTCAAGGGAGAAGTCAGTGTATCTGACATCCAGCAGGTTGAAACTTACATTTGCTCTTATATCACTACCATTATCGTTTACATTTTAAACACGGGTAAACTGAGGCTCACACAACAAACATTTCTTAGATTATATAATTAGTGATAGAACTGCTTTTGAAATGTGTAACAGAAGTATTTGCCTAAATTCACCCATACTTGTTCCACTGGAATTTTAGTGCTCCTCAAATTCCTTCAAGTCCGGTTTCAAGTTCTGAGGGGATCTGATGTTTTGTCCACAGAACTTGGTTACTGTGTGGCAGATGCCGCTTCTCTTCTTGCCTCCTAAGCTCTCTGATAGCTTCCACTGCTATGCCGATGCTTTCTTTGAACACAGGGAGTCTGCCAGTGCCTGCCTGCTCCGTCACTTCTGCCTCCACCACTGTCCACCGACCAGCACCCCATGCCAGTCAATGTGCCAACGGCTGCCTGCAACAACGCTTTCTGGTGAAACCAGGTTTTCACACAGACCCTGCTGACATTCTTCCAATTAGGTTCTTTTTATCTAACTTAAAATTATGATGTTTGGGTTTAGGAAGAGTCTTGAAAAGTAAGTATTAAAAATATGAGAAAATGATCTCTCAAGTTATTTTAGTAATGTTAAATACTGCTGTGCTTTAGATCAGTATCCTGCAAATGTCCCTTGTTAAAGACTTGTTCCCCTGTTCCTGGCAATGGTAGGAGGTGGCAGAATCTCTAAGAGGAAAAGCATAGTCCCAAGTCTTCCAGTCATACAACGGTGAGCCTTGGGAGAGATGCTGGAACTCAGGTCCCTCCTTTTTCTCCGTGGTTCTCACTGCCTAGAGATGAGCAGCATCAATGGCCATGTGCTCTTGCTGTGATATACAGCTTCCTCACAGGCCACAAACCAACGGAGTTGACTGCATCCTCCAAATCTTCAGATTGGTTTCATTTGCAAATGTTTATTTATATACCTGAAACAGATCCCAGGGAGTGATTTCTTCAATAATATTACAGATGCACAGAATTTGAATAAACTTGCACTAAGGACAGTGCTTGAAAAAGAAGATTTTCTTATTTTTTTTTTTATCAATGCTACTGTCTTTCTAACACTCTTAAAAATAAACAAGAATTGGTCTACCTCGTTTAAGGAAGAGTAATAAATTCCTGTATGCAGATCGCCAGACAGGATTTCTTCTTTAAAAAGAACAGTTCTCTCACACTTATGATCAGTGAAAGGCACCAACCTTTCTTCCTCTAATGTAGTAGGATGTAGTAAGGAATTTTTCTTTCCTGGCAAAATAAAGAAAAATAGAAATCAGTCTGCCTGTCTGTCTGTCTATCTGTCTCTCTGTCTGCCTATGGCAAGTCAGTGGAATTATCTGAGCTTCAAATGAATCTTATGCTTGTGAAAGGCACGAGGGTGGGACACGCTATTAACAATCAAAATATACAGTAAGTTGTGATGATATGTAGATGGCTGTCTAATTCAAACTGAAGGATTACTTACTGCTTTACATTTATTAATTTAGGAATTCAGCAGAGCTTTAAAGGATGAAATAACCGGAGCACAGCAAAATGAACACTGTTCTGTGTTTGCAATGAAGTCAAGTCAAGGAGTGTATGAAGGGATGATCTCTCACTGTGCCTGTCAAAAAGGCAATAAATGCAGCACAGTGTAAGAGACTACTTTGAAGAAATGAGGAATGGGAGGAGAAAAGTAGAACAGCCTTTTCCATTGTTATGGAACTGGCTCTAGTGCTGCTGATGACGGGGCATGAATTTTTTTTCTCATTGAAAACCTAATGCTTATTCTCAACTAATCACGGAGAGAAAGAGCAGCCTTTGTTAGCTATCTAATAGTTTTTGCAAGATTTTGAACAGTAGCCTGGTAGTAATTTTAGTACACTTCAAACCAATAACTGAATGGTAGAACAAGATTCCTTCATTTTTAATGGGGCCAGTGATATGCTGTATATTCAAATACCAAAGTATGTCAGAAATGTATACCTCACAAAAGTTTTGTAAAGTTTCCATATAAAGAAGAGGCAACTCTTCCATATTTTTCTAAAGCATATTTTTCTGGTGTATTAAGGAGCTAAAAACAGTCAGTGAAAGGGATTTAGTGAAAGAATTTATGTGGAGAAATTTCCATTACTGTGCAGAAGTTTTTCTATCCTTTTGACAGGTGTTAGATGGAGTGTATATCCGGGAGCCTAGTGACTGGGCCTTCAGAAAGAAGACATTTGGGGATCTTTCAAACATTTTCCATGCAACTGAAGAGACAGACAGGTCTGAGAAAGCTAACATAGAGCACAATTCTGGAAATGACTCATGAAGTCTAGAGGATCAGATAGTTTACAGAGGACCAATCAGAGTGATGCTGGAGTTATATAGAAGCACTGGAGTTTATCAGGATATGTTTAAAGGGTGGGGTTTATGTAGACTCAGCAAACAATTTATTAGATGGCTTTTAAGGTAGTTTTGTTCTTTCTGATGTTCAAATTGAGACTTTGTAAAAACAACCAACAGTGCATAGTAGCTAAATCCTGTCCAGTAACATTGAGTGGAGAAGCAAAAGAGATTAGAATGCTAATTGGATGCCAATGGCTTAGATTTGTGTCTAAAATCTCCAGAGCAGTAGTGGTAAATTCTGCAGGAGACTACTCAAGTATTCTTCTAGTTTTTTGGTTTTGTTTTGTTTTTGTTTTTGATTTTAGTACCAGGAGTCAAACTTACAACCTCGTGCTTGCCAGACTGGAGCTGTGCCACTGAGCTATATTCCAAGCTCCAGTCTCCTATTTGATGCAAGCCCCAGCCAGGTTGCCTTAATAGTGTTCCCAGTAGAATTAATTATATTATCTTCCAGAATGACTGAGCAGAATACCCAGAGTTCTACAAAGAAGTTCTCTATTGTCTTTATCTCTGTTCCTCTATTAGTAGAGAGAAAGAACTGTTAGAGAGTTAAAGAGTACAGAAAGATCTAGAAGAATGACCACCAGCTCCCTAAGTGACAGTATTTAAACTGAAAGATTAAACATAATAGAAGGAATAAAAATTATTGCCAAATCAAGTTTATAAATTTATTTATTATATGGAACTAGATATTATGATGTGGGACTGAAAGATATTCAAGATAGCATGCTAACACTGATGTGGAGCCATCTTTAATACCATGATAATCATTGTTTTGCTGGTATTTTTACCCAGAGGTATGAAACTTTTCTCATATGCAATAAAGTTTAAAAGGATAGGGTGACACAGATTGTTTCAGGTACATAGAAATGTAGGCATTTAATTGAGACCATATTCCATGCTTGTTCAACAAACTAAATATAAGTTAACCACTCTGACTTCACTGTGCTTCAGCTAGGGTACTTTCTTCTCACTTGCCTCCTTTTTTTGGAAATCATTTTTTTAAGTAGATTTTCATCTGCTAGTCAATCCTTAATTTAGGTTACTGTATTTTTAATTATACAAATTTTTATTTCATTAAAAATAGATTCTAGTGCTTTGACATGATTTACAAAGTTAACATATTTTTCTTGCATAAGTTATAGTTATTTTGAAGCCTGCATTTGATAGCTTCAACCTTTGGAGGATTTTATAAACTTTTAATTTTACTTTTGCCCTCATTAATTTTTAAAGTAGACTTTATGTTTCAGTGTGATGGTTAACTGTGTCAGCTGGAGCAGGAACCACCCAACTAAATTGGATCAGCATAATGCTAGGTGTGACTGAAGGGGTTTACTGAAGACGGAAGACCCAAACTGGGCCGGCTTGTTCCCTGAATGGAATAAAAGGGAAATGAAGAAGGAAGGCTGCTTCTGTTTCTTCAGAGGAGCTGCAGTCTTTGCCTTCTCTTTGGATGTTTTCCCCCTGCTTCCAGTGCACTCTTCCGCCTCCTGATACAGATTTACGTAGGACACTACTGTGAGTTCCAGGTCTTCAACTGTCAACTGGCTCCTGAATCTACAGTGCACAGTCAACCCATTCGCACTCTTGCTCACCTGACTCTGCAGACAGTCATTGTAAGCCTTCCCTGTAAATCTTTATATACTTATATATCTCGTATTAAATCTGTTCGTCTACTGAGCACTGACTGACACATTTGGAACAGTTTTAGATTTATAGAAAAGTTGTAAAAGTAGTACAGAAAATTGTCTTATAGTCTCATATCTGACTTTCCATATTATTAATGACTTACATTGGTATGATACACATGAAGCCAGTTAGTACTCTTGCATCATTATTAACTAAATGATGTATTTTGTTCATATTTTCTAAGCTTTACCTTGTTATGGTTTGTATCTAGATGCCCCGTCATAGTCTTGTTTAGTCAGAGGGCTTTTTCAGAGGTGGCTGAATCTAGAGTTTATGATGCTGGAATTAAGGGTGTGTGATATCTAAATCAGTCCACTGATTGGTTTGGCGTCACCCTATCCTGGTAGTCTGGATAAGATAAAAGGAGCAGAAAGGCACTCTTAGCATCCCTCCCTTGTTTCTTTGCTGCCTCCTGACTGCCGTGAACTGGTTCCCTCTTGTTACTTTTGCTGTCTTCACTGCCTTGAATGGTTGCCCTTCTGTCATGTGCCAACCTGGCTTGGAGCCAGTGGATTATGGACTAAAACCTTTACAGTCTGTGAACTAAACCTTTCTTTCCTTAACTTGTGAGTATTGGGTACTTCGTCTCAGCAATGGGAAAAGTAGCTAGGATACACCTAATGTTCTTTTTCTGATTTAGGCTACTAGGTGAAATAACAATTCACATTTTATTATGTCTCATTAGGCTCTTCTTGCTTATAATGTTTTTTTGGGCTTCTTTTGTTTTTGATGAACTTGCAAATTCTAAAGAATACTTAATGGTCTGGTGTACTGAAGACTTTCACCATATTCAAATTTGTCTTCTTTTTTTAATCATCATTTTTAGAAATTTTATATTTTTTATCAGTACATGCTTTTAGTACATAATGATTACATTCATTGTGATGAGTTGATACATGAATGTGACATTTCTTAATTCATTTTTTAACCCCTCCTCTCTCCTCCCATTCCCAGCATCTGTAGGATTCTCTCTACATAAAAATAAATACATTGTATATATAATATATGCAAAACTCCTTCAATATGTAAGACACACACACATATGTATAACAAGCATATACATTTTTACTATATATATATATATATATTATATATATATATACAAGTTTGCAGTTCATAATGATTCATTGTAGAGACTTTGTGCACGTACACAGCAATTCACAATCCCTCTCCCATTTTAATCTTATTTCCATCCATTCTCTACTTGCTTCCTTCATATCTTGGTTCTCTCTCTTATGTCAAAGATCCATGGCACTATTTCATATTATCAGTCTTTCATTTTGCACTTTATTTATACATTGGTGTTCTCAAGTAAGAGAAACCATGCAATATTTAAGCTTGTGTGTCTGAGTTACCTTGGCCATCATTATGGTCTCAAGCTGCATCCTTTTTTCTTCAAATGACTCAAGATTATTGTCTTTATCACAGAGTAGCACTCTGTTGTGTATAATATCACAATTTTCTCTCATCTGTTGATGGACATTAGGCTGCTTCCAAGATTTAGCTGTTATGAATTGTGCTGATGTAAGCATGGGCATGCATGTCTCACTGTAATATGATCTATTTAATCTTCTGGGAATATACCCAGAAGGAGAATATCTAGGTCAAATGGAATTTCTACTTTCAGTTTTTGAGGAATCTCCATACTGATCTCCATAGTGGCTGTATAAGTTTATACTCTAACCAACAATGAAGAAGTCCTTTCTTCCTGTAGCTTTTCTAGCATTTTTTATTGCTTATTATTGTTATTGATTTCTTAAAGATAGCCATCCTTTCTGCAGTGAGATGAAACCTCAGTATTGTTTTAAGTCCCCTCAAAGCCTCATGTGGTCATTGGGGGCAGTTTTTTCATAGGTGGCTGAATTTAGAGTTTGTGATTGGTTCATTGTCTAGTGCTGGGATTAGAGGTAAGAGTGCTACAATATTCTATAGCTTGTATACAATATAAGGGAGGGGAAGAGTCTTGCTCCCTCCCTTTCGCTCTCACTGTTTTTCCTGTCTTCTACCACCATGAATGGTTGCCCCCTCAGCCATGCCACTCAGCCTTGGACCCAGCTGATTACAGACTGAAACTTTCACAAACTGTGAGCTAAATAGACCTTTCCTTCCTTAACTTTGGGTGTTGAGTATTTTGTCTCACTAATGATAGAAAAGTAACTAAGACAAATGGTCAGTAATGTTGAACTTTTTTCGTGTATTTATGGGCCACATGTACTTCTTCACCTGAGACGTATCTATTCATTTCAGACCTTCATTATGGATCAAGTCTTAATTTGGAGGGAGGTCTAATTTTTGACTCATATTTTTTCTGATTCTATAAATTGTCTCTTCACTATGTTGGTGATTTCCTTTGCTGTGCAGAATCTCTCAAATTTGATATCATTGCCATTATTTTTAGAAAGAACATATTACCATTTTGGGGGGGGAGGTGGCAGAGATAAAATTTATTGATGAACTTGTTGAGGGAGGTGGGGCAGTGGAAGCCTTTAGGGGTGCAAGGCCCGCCACTTGTCCAGGGGACTGTGATTCAGGTTGTATTTTACTCCACAGCCATCAGGGATGAGGCGCTTCTTGGCCACCATGTCTTCAAATTCACCGGCATTGAACTTGGTGAAGCCTCACTTCTTGGAGATGTATATCTTCTGGCCCCCAGGAATCTTGAACTTGGCTCTGTGTAGGGCCTCGATTCCATGCTCCTTGTTCTGCAGCTTGATGCGGATAGACATGATGACCGGTCCAATGTGAACCCCTGCCACTGTGCCCTGGGGCTTCCCAAAGGCACCCCGTGTGCCCATCTAGAGCCTGTCAGCCCCTGCACAGGACAACATCCTGTGGATGCTGATGATGTGGAGAGGATGGAACCGTACCCAGACACGGAAGCCGTCTTTGCCACAGCTTTTTACTTGGTGGCACAAACAGCGGCCATGTGGCCACAGAGCCAGAACTCACCCACTTTTGCCTTTTTCCGCCCCAAGACAAAGATGTGGACCTTGGCATCAGGGACACCTCGGTAGAAGCGGAACTTTGGGTACAGCTTGTTCTTACAATACCAGGTGGGACGGTGTCCCGTGAGGTCACCAAGGACCTTTGGGGGCGCGCAGAAAGAAAAAAGTAAAGTACCATTTTCATGTGATCACCGGAAGGGTGTAGGTCTGACTTAGCAACCATAGAATTTATCACTGTTGATCTTTGTTAATTTTGATCATCCAACAAAGATGGAGACTGACAAATTTCTTCAGTGTAAAATTACGTTTTTTTCCCCCTCCTTTATGCTACAGTGTTTAAGAGGAAGTCACTATGCACCCTGCTTGTGAGAGGTGAGGAGTTATATTGCATCTCTGATGGCAAAGTATGTATATTGGGAGCTCTTCCAATTAGCAACCCACTGAGATGCCCCACCCACCCACCCCCACTTTTTGAAGCGCCTCTTTAATTTCTATCACCACGGGATGCTTCAGGCTCTTCTTATGTATTTCCTTCCCAAGCCCTAGGATCACCCAGATTTCAAAGAATTTTGGTTCCTTTCATTGTTATTCAAAAGCAAAATTCCAGTGTTGCCTATTTTTGTTTCCAGTGTGTTACGCTTTTTTCTAGTGCTGCTGAGGAGATAAAAGCTAGCAAATATAATTTACATAGTAATTCAAGTTCTGTTTCTTTTTGTGCTCAATTTAGATGAGTTTCTCAATGTATACTAAAAAGTGTGAGATCTTGGAGTGATATTTTATTTCAATGATGAAGACATTTTAAAATTTTGTATTAATTTTTTAATTTACTTTAAAATTTTAAATTGCCGACAAACAGATAGCTTAGGGGAATATTTGCTTGGTTCAGTCAAGGATTGGATAGATTATGGACTGAGTTTCACTTACCAAAGATCAATCTAATTTTAGTTTGTCTTTGTAGAGCCTCATTGGAGAAATCATAGTGTGAGTGAACCCACATCATTGGTGGAAACTACGTGTTATGTCCTAGCACGGCTGATGTTTTCCAGTGTCTCAGTTGCTTATTTGCTGCTTTCTGCTTGGTGTCTCCTGGGTTACTAGGGAATTGGCAGGTGTCTCAAGTGGAGAACTGGCACAGAACATATTTACTTATTTTGGTTCTTACTACTCCAAAATCTGTTCCTCTAAATATTGGCAGTTTTTTCAGATTTTTAAAAAAATCCAATTATTGTTTTCTCTAGTCCTCTGAGATTTCCACAGCCTCCACTAGGTTTCTACTTTCAGCTGAGAATTTTCATGGTGTTTTTCAGTCCCTCTGATAAAAAGGAAAAAAATCTCTTGCAGAAAAAAGTAGAATGGAATTTCAGGATTACTTTGCTGAGTTTCCCTTGACTTCATAATCATGGTGGGATAAAGTTCTACTTTTGGTAACTCTCTGACAACTTCAAAAGGAGACATGTTTTTAATAATATTTTCCACTCATTTTTCCTGTTATTGGTGGGAAGTTAAGACAATGGTAAGTTATTTTGAGGTATAATAAAAAATCATCTGTAAGGAATTGTAGTAATCCTGAATTTCATGATTAATATCTGAGTATTAATATTTGTCATATATTCTTAATATATTCTTAGTAATTTAATGTCTTCTATTTATACTCACCACATGACCCTGATGATTAAGTTGAATATTTTAAAAAAACATTTTTGCTAAGAACTAAAAATAATTTATCAGAACTTTTTTGCTAAATAAACAAACATGTTATGTATTTTTAGTAACATTTAATCTAATGCTGAACACTGAAAGAGTGCCATGGCCTC
Organism: Dasyprocta punctata; assembly: GCA_004363535.1. NCBI lineage: Eukaryota > Metazoa > Chordata > Mammalia > Rodentia > Dasyproctidae > Dasyprocta > Dasyprocta punctata. Next base: position 3,602 of record RJWM01005154.1, on the reverse strand, counting down.
ATATTCCTCTGAGAAATAAACCAATATTTTCATTAATAAAGGATGTGATATGTCACATTATTATCTCTGAGTTGTTGAATCAAATAAAGATTAGCCTCATCCAGTTTGATCGATTCAAGGGAATAAACTCTATATGCTATTTTAGTTAAAAAGGTTAAATGAAATGTCAGTCTGTTATTAGAAAATTTCAGTACTTCGTTGATTTTAAATGCTGCAATACAGTAAATAACACTTGGACTGAACTTTAAGAATGGCAGCATTTTGCAGAACATAAATTACATCTTTGTAAAGGCTCTGCAAAGTTCAGGAATATCACTCTCCAGTCTATGAGCATGAGTAACTGTGGTAATGAAATAATTTTATTTTTAGTAAAAAAGAGACCCCATCATTTGGCTATTACAGATATTGTTATAGCTTGTATGATTTTGAGAATATAAACTTGCTTATCTGTAATTCTTTTGATTAGTTCACATCAATATAAAACATTCAAGATTCTTAAGTTGCTTATGATAGAAGTAAATAATAATGTAGACATTTTAAATGCATCTAAAACAGAAAATTGATGAAATGATACATTGCAAAACTATCAACTTAGTTTGTCATTTTCCTTTACTGTACCAATGAATGACTTCAAGGATTTCACACTGTTAATTTCCAAAAATAATTAGTACTATACCATTCTAGATGTAAAACTATTAATCACGACATATTCCCAAACTCTCTAATATTTATTATTTATTTTTTTTAGTGGTATGATATCTGTGTGTAAAAACATGCTTACCTATCGAGCCTTCCACTTGTGAAAAGAGAAAAAGATATATAGAAAAAAATGCAAGTGACCCTAATTTTCTATTTTTCTGGTCCCAGGAAATTTACCTAGTACTTTTGTGAGATAAGCTAACTATAAATGCTTGTATTTAATTTATTTTCTTTCTTAACCATTTATAACAAAATTTTAAAAGATACTAGTTTTTTCACATAATTATTTTCTTTCATTCATGACAAATGTAATAATGAAATTTCCAACACATTTTTAAAATCAATAATATATGGTGAACAATGTTATGATTAGTGAGGACTAGAAATTATTAGCCAATATTCAAATGCCTGGACATTTCTTGCATTAGTGAATGATGGTGTATTTTATGTTAATTTCTTAAAAATGTCATGTCAAATGTAAAAAGTAGGTCTTATTATATGGTTTTTATTTAATCATCATTTAAGAAATTTTTATTTGTTAAAAAGTCTTAAACCAATTTGAGTTCTGAAATTAGAGAATACAGTCAGGGTTACTAGGGTTAGATATAGAAGAGTGCGAACATCTGTCTGCGTGCGTGAGACCTAAAGAATCCAGCCAAAGGCCTGGCTCCCAGGACAATGTGTCCAGATGAAGGCCTAGCGAGGGCTATGTCAGTGTCTCATGCAAGTCCTTATCAAGGATTCAGAAAGGTCCAAGAGTCAGTGATAGAAGCTAGAAAATCTTTACCCATAGGACGAGGGATCTGTGCCACAAGGCTGAGGGATCTGTACTGGAGCCAGAGAGTGACACTCAAGCCAAAAGCGAAGACCCTAAAGAGAACAGCAGCTGTCTTCAGGGACAGCGAGAACCTGAACTGCTCTGACAAGAAAAGCTCAGTTCATACGGAGAAAACAAAAGCTTCAAAGCTTCTCCTGGGAAGTCAGCAGCATGCAGTCTTCCCCTCCTGTTCTCTTTGATGCGATTGTGGCAACAATGTTCAGGTGGATTTTCCACCCCAGAGCTACTCTGACTCAGTTCAGCTGGCCTTGGCGTTCCCACTCACGTGGACCATTAATTAGTTTACCACAACTAGTTATGTCTTTTTTCCTGAACCCAGGTTCACCCAAACTGCCTCAGAATATACTTCAGATTTAAGTAATAGTACAACAATTTAGATCAGTGTTTAGAATGAATGCCACTATTATGATAGAAAATACACATGGATTTTCCATTTGACAAAGCACATTGAAAGTAAAATCTTTCAACCTGCTAATAAACATTTTATGTTTATTTTATGAGAAAACTGGAATCATTACTTTTTCAATGGATCCGCATATGAAAGTTATATTATGTGACTGTTGATTTTACAAGACACAAATGATCCTAACGGTCATTTAATTAAAAAAATTATTGATATGTATAATCCATGTAATGTTTGCTGATAAGAAGTTTGTTGATTGAATTATATCAAATGTCTTGACTTCTGTCTAGAGCTCTTCTCTGACTATGAAATTACACTTTCAATATGATGAACATCTTTAGCATCCTTTCATTATGATACATTCTGCTTTATGGTAGCAGAGAAATCTTTTGGCATATTTACACACAGAATCACACAAAATTGCATCCTCATCAGCAGCTCAAAGTTGATTGGTTTCTATTACCATGAAGAGATGCAGTTTTTTTCCAGTTCTCTTTAATTCTTTGTCATTTTCTAAGAGCTTGTGAGCGCCCTCAAAATGTAATGTGGACTTGAAAGCTTATTTCTTGGCTCTGTTTATTCCCCTTATGAGAGACAGATTTCTTGACATATGTTTGGCACTTGGTGTGTATTTTCTGTATGGTGTCTAATATGTATGGTTCTACAATTGGAAAATTACCCTCTGTAGCCCAGGTGGTATTGTAGAGAATGATTTTCTCAGTATTGATTTAAGCAGCTGATGGTTCCATTGGAGAAGGAAAGTCATTCAATTGTATCAGAGCTTTCAGTAAAAAGCAACTGGTTAAGCCTGTACTAAATGGCATCTTCAAAAGGTATCTTCAGTAATGAACTTAAATTTAATTCTAAGGTTTCCTCTGCATTATAGCATTGAACCTCCTCATTGAGTTAAGCTATTTTTAAAGAAAACAACAGAAAAAGTTTTGCCATGGGTGCTTGCTAAGTATTAAATTAAATTCCCTAAGGTTTTTTAAATTTTTTTTTAGCACTGTTTTTCTCAGTGGGTATGCGAGTTTGATGGATATAAGGGTAGTCAGCTTTCTTAGCGAAATATCACAGCAGTCTGTTCTTGGGTTCCTATTTTGGGGAGAGTTTAGAATAGTCACTTGCTACAGTTTTCTTATAGAATTAAATTTTATATTCAGAAGATATGCTTCAGTTTTCAAACTTGGAAATATTCACATCAGGTAGCCTGGCAGCTCTTATTTTCACTATGATCTCTGGAGGTAGTAAATAGTGATGGTTAACCTGAGCACTAACTTGTGTGGCTTGAGAGAGGCCTAGGATATTTGGGAAGCCTGCCTCTGGATGCATCAGGTTGGTCACAGATGTATGAATCTGGGGCTCTGTCTGGTACTTGGCCCTTTCCTCTCCTATCTCCCCTGTACTCTCTTTCTGACAGACAGGAAATGTGCAGCTTTGATTCAAGATGCCCTTGCCCACCATGTTTCTTTCTCTGGTGCCAACTGATGATGGACTACATCTCTGAAACTCTGCGGCAAGTTAAGTCTCTCTGTTTTAAATTGTTGGTGTCATATATTTTTCCCAGTGAAGGGGAAGCTGTCTAATACAAAAAAGTCAGTGAATTTTTAAATGTTCAAATTTGTGTAGCTATTTTTCACATGGTAAAACTACCTTCACTGT